>PPJX02000003.1:0-277710 GCA_003705915.2 Lipomyces lipofer | reverse complement strand
CAGGGCTGTTCCGAATATTAGGTTTTGCGAATATTATTCGGCGAATAATTATTCGCACCATTTTTTCTTGCGAATAACGAATAACGAATATTATTCGCAGCCTATCCACGGTGCGAATAATTTTGCGGATATATTCGCCGAATATTCGTTGCCCATTACTGAATAAAGTTTATACGATTAACCCTAACCCTACCCTAAAAAATGTTGAACCAGACTTAACACTGAAAAACGGGAATTTAGGTGAGAAACCCTGGCACGTGATTTTAGTGCGAATATTCGCCGAATAATCGAATAATTTTATTCGCAGTACTCAGAATTTGCGAATATTATTCGCGCAAGTCGGGACTTGCGAATAACGAATACGAATATGGTCCATGTCTGCGAATATTCGTATTCGGAGCAGCCCTAATTGTAGATAAGATTTTGTTCGACAAACCTCTAAGATTTTGAAATCAATATGTAACTTATTTTAGAAGGGGTACCTTGTGAGTCTAACCTTGTTGACGCGGGACCGCTAAGAAATAAGTGTATTGTTGCGCGCACAGTGAACAGTTCCTTATTCAAGCAAAACACGTGATGTGAATGCTCTTCAATCGCAGCATTGAGCGGCCAGGTGCCCCCCTGCGTTGGTTGTCACTTAACGCGTCTGCCCCACCATCCTATGCGTTACATACCTAGGTGCCTTCGAAGCAAAGAGAGTCGACTTTCTCGATCCGTCAAGAACTCATAGGATTTCGCCAAGGAGTACAGACGATCTGACCTTGTTTCCAGCACGCATTATTCAATTGAGGCGATACTAATGCGTCTACACATCACTCGTGCCTCGTTCAGATCCAGATTATAAGATCGGCGTGGGGCAGGAGTAGTGAATTTTGTTGTTCTTGAGTTCTCTACCGTTGACGACTCGGTACAATGTCGTACTCTCCATCGCCGAGGTCGAAGAAGCGAGTGTCCCTCTACGATATTTCTCCCGAGTTTCTACTACCGGATTCATCTTCTCAGCAGCCGACTCTAAAATACGACAACGTCTACGCTCCTAAGGGCTCTTCTGCAGGTACGGCAACACTGACTACAACGACTGCTCCTTTACCCAAGTCGAGATTCAGCGATATTACCAACGGTAATCGGTCTCGATCGCCGTCACCTAGTCGTGGTCGTCGATCGTCGTTTGTATTTGCCCCGCCGCCTTCAATTGCAGTCTCGTCCAGCCCATATAAGGCAAATATATACAGCTCTTCCAGGGAGTCTCTAGAGCAAACTGCAATTGATGAGAATAGTACAATGTTCATGACATCTCGTGCACCCAGTCCTATACGATTTAGTGTGCGGAACAAAGGTCATTCGCATGGATCGCATTTATTGGGAAATGGCAACGCGCTATTGGGGTCAAGTGGCTTAGAGTCATCAGCAGAGCTTGTAAATTCTTTTGATTTTGACACTGTAAAACTCGACGAAGTGAATGCGAACGAAGCTGCGGTCACGCCAGAACAGTCTACACCTTTGGATGGGTCTCCAGTTCGTCAAGGGTCGCCTGTTAAGGTCCCAAGAAAGCCTTTCAATTTCCAATCAGTGGCAGCCTCAAGATCTCCTGTGAGCAAGCCGGTAAGTTAAATCCAAAATTTGCGTCGTTGAGTTCATATTTTGACTGGTCAAATTTCAAATCAAAGAATCAGCGGAGAGGACATAAATACAAGCATTCGTCCGTTTCCATGAACTTTTTCCTCGAGCCTCCGCCTCGGCCCCCTCCAGTGCTTCCTGCTTATTTTCCAGTTCCTACGGTGAATCTCAAGTTCCTTTCCAATATTGGTCAAGTTCTAATATTTCCTAGCGTAACGAGACCTTGCAAAGTATGTCCCACGAACAGAAGATCCAGCTTGGATGGTGTTGCTTGCATTTCTTTATTGGCCTCCAATTGTGGCTTATCAGCCACCAGTCGACAGTCCTCATGGCACTATCGCATATTATATTTTATGATGCATTTGCGGCAACATTGTCGGTACTCGTCGACGTTTTGTCTAACTTCGAAGTTTGGAAGCATAGCAGTATTCGACATCCATTCGGCCTACAAAGAGCTGAAATTTTAGCTGGATTTGCTAGTACTGTGGGCCTGCTCTTCATGGGTATAGACATCGGATCCCACCTTTGCGAGAATTTTGTGAAACATATAATATCCGAGAGTATGCCGCATGATCACGAGGCAGAGAGATTCTTTGCCAGAGGTAGTGGTATTGTGCTCGTCCTTGCCCTTATGGCGACTGTTGTTTCGTCGATAGTCTTCAAGAACCACGAGCGGGTAGGAACAGGTGAGAGGAAACGAGCATAATAGTCGAGGTCCTGCTTGTGTGATAGACTAACATACTCAACAGCTGTTCAGTTTACATATATTCGGAAACTTCCTTACGGGCTAAACAACCCTCTTTTTCTCACAACAATTTGCTGTTGCTTGCTTATGCTCTCACTACCTATATGGACCTCAGAGTCTTGGTACGGTCCTATAGACAGTACCATTGCCGTGCTGATCGCTATAGCAATGTGCTTGGTAGGATGGATGACTGCCCTCGCTTTAGGACGTATGCTACTAATGGGGTTTAACGGTGCCTGCTCGCAGATGATTTTAAAGGAAGTAAGTATTGAGATAAATGGTACCGAGAAGAAGTCGTCTAACCGTATTAGATTCTAGGTGATCCAGACGTGAAGTCTGTAGAAGAATGGCGCATTTGGCAAGTGCACTACGGACTGTGTATCATCAATTTGAAGCTGAGGCTACAAAGTGTTCCAGCGGACGAAGCTCGAGTGCGGTCTAATGTAAATAGAATTATCGGCGATGTCTTAAAGGCGAACATGGGGGCTATCAGTGGAATCGACTATCGGTCAAGTTTCACTACAACAGTTAACGGCGGCGCGAATACCAATGCTATAAAGTTTGATGGCAAAACCGGTATTCAATGGGAAAGTACAATTGATATAGAGAGAACTTAAATTGGTGAGAGTTATTGTGTGTAGTATTAGTATCATTGGGAAATTTTGTTTCGGTCTGGATTCTGGATAATATTGTGTTTGTGTACTCGCATTTTGTATATTCACCCGTTTTATTTGTTTGAATAGCAAGAACGAGCAGTCATTCAGTTCAGTGAAGCGTTTGTACACTATCATTTGTGCATATGTTGAGAATAATTATCTTGAGTAGGAACTGCCGATGGGGCCAATAACAAGTTTTCGATTTTGGATCTGAATTATTAGCTCAGCCTCGGGCAGATGCGGCTCGTCGGGCACTCGGTACTCAGCGCTGCAATCATATTCTATTTCACGTCCCCCCTCCTTCCCCCCACCCCCCCCCTCTCTTTCCTCCGCACTCTCTTTTCGGCTTCTTGTTGACGAATGACGATGGTGGGGTCGTGTCTACGTGACGTGAGCAGAACTAACGAGTGCGGCGCCACATCTTATTTTCTCGTATTCGTTACCCTGGCTTCACATGCCAATGTAGTCAATATTCATAATGGCGATGACTTCATCCCGCCGCGTTCCATCGATGCTGATGCTCGACAAAGACACCAATGTAATATTAAAGACTGCTGTTCGCATTTCAGCTTTCTGGAAACAACGTCGAATATCACGCCAATATTATGCATTGATATTTTAGTGCGCGAGTCAGAAACAATAGCTATACATTGACTGCATTTGTCAGTGTATACACTTCAGCGACTACGACAACGGTACCCTCTGTGGCTCTCTCGCGACATTGAGATATCTGTACTCACAGTTGACAGGAATCATAATACTTGCACGTACACCTCGCGTCACAATAGAGGGATCATAAGTATTGATTGGCGATACGGGATTCGAGCCCTAGCGCTAATGGATGCACAAAATCGCAAAGTCATTGTCTGGACAGGCACAACATCGGGACTGAATTATCTAGCTGTTGAGAAACTTTTACTTGACTGTGTGACCTCTCGTAATAATTTGGACGATCAAAGATATGGAGTGAACGGTCAGCACCATACGTCCACTATCAAACGGAGGAGACCGAGCATCATTGACAACGCGAACAGAAGAGCATCATTTTCATCCAGATCGACCAGTTCCTCTATCTATGACATGCCAAAATTGCATCTTATTTTGACCTTGAGGGATCCTTCAAGCGAAAATACGATTTATGCTATACAGAGGTTTCGCGAACTTGCCGTCAGAAGCGGATCTATAGTAGAGGGCATCGGTACAGTGTGCGAGTGTATTTCCATTTAAAGCGTACGTCTAACTTTAGTTGTCTATCAGCTTGTGACCTGTCCTCGTTCAGTGCAGTTCGCGAGTTCGCCAGCAAAATTATGTTCCAGCATGAGAACATTTCGACTGTTGTCTTGGGAGCAGCCATAGCTTGCTGGGGTCCAGCGAGCTATACTGACACTGACCGATACGAAATGGGAATGTCGGTGAATCATTTTTCACAGTGGCTACTAGTGGCTCTTTTAAGTCCTCGAATTCGCGATCGAGTCGTGTTTGTTGGCAGTAGTCTCTACAAGAATGCAGGTATGGCCTCAAGTATGTCAGCGTAATTATATGCGGTACTCACTATTGTATCATCTAGATCTGACGAACATTAAAATCAAAGCTAAGAAGCGGGTCTCGAAAGATTTCAGGTCGATCACTTATGCAGCGACCAAAGCAGCCCAAGCTCTTTGTGTTGGCGGTTGGGCAAGTTATTTTCAAAGCGCTAATGTGGATGTGATCATGTGTGCTCCTGGTATGAAGCGAAAAAAGTGTCTTTCTTTCCGGGTAAAGTTCTAAGAGTGTTATAGGATTCGTACCCTCGACTGATCTCAAGCGGAATTCTCCAGCTTATGTTCAGTTTCTAATGAATCACGTAATCAGTAAACTGTGGTTTACCAAATCTCCAGAGCAAGGTATATTGGTTAATTGACTCACACAGTTTTCAACTATTGCTGACATTAACTAAGGGGCCAGTGTGATCGCAGAATCAGTCATATCTCCTTCATTTAACGGCAAAACAAACGTTTGCGTCAATAAGCATTTGGAGACCGAAGATTTTAATTTCCTAAACTTAAAATGGGATAATCGGTCTATGCCTAGTCGCGAGTCTCCACTCGGACCTGGATCGACTGTATCGGCTTCACCTGGTTTATTCAATGAAAATGATGGCAGCATTGAGACGTCGAACAATTCTAACAAAGAGCTATGCGACATGGAGAAAATTAACTGTTGGAATTGGACTTGTGTTGTAGTGAAAGAGAAAGAAATGATGATTCCGGTACCAGACGATGGTAGCTGGGATGACTACTCCATCTGACGATCGCTGTAAATTATGTTATGTAGGATAAGATCATGTATAATATATACTATAGTTCCGCGGTAATAAATCTGTACTATACGATCTCGGACCCTAACATGCTTTTATATTAGACAACAATACATAACTCAAAGAAACTACAATGCCTAACCATTAATTAAAACCGTCCTATTTCATTATCGTCTCTACACATAGAGTACGAACTGATCATCTACTTTTTTGACGTCGTATGATGACGAACTAACTTCTCCATGTGTCTATCACTCTTTACCATTTCCGCAAAATAATCCTCTGGTCTAGAGAAAGGCACCTTTTCCTTCAGCAGAAGACTGCGACCTTTCGTAGCGCCATACAATGCCTGGTTATAAAATGCTAATTCCCGCGTAAGGTCATTATTGACATCTTCGACATTGGTGGACTCATCCGCAGTTATGGACATATGCTCGGAGAATGAAAACGAAGAGATAGGCAACGCGAAGCTTGAGAGCGACTGTTTAAGAGCCTTCACGTTATTTACAGTTAGTCTTTGGTGTGATATAATATCGCGACTAAATCCTTCGCCATCTTCAGCCTCTGACTCGTCTTCCGAAGGTAAGTCTGATAGCGGAATATGTTCCTCTTCTTCCTCCTCGTTGGGTTGTTTCTTGTCATTCCTCACATTCTTTTCCGCAACTTTCGTAGAAGTTGTTTTTCGAATCAAATTTTCTTCTTCCTCGTCAGACTCTGAGTCACTCGAAAGATCATCTTCTAACTTCGATGTATCTATCAGTAGACGGTCATCCACGATCTCGCTTCCGTCATCTTCGACTTCCATGTCGAAATCCTCCTCAACAGCCTTAGTAGGTCTCTTCTTCGGCTTTTTTATTTGGCTTGCTTCCAGTCTTGGTTTCTTGTTCGTATTTTTGGCTTTGATCGACTTCTTCTGCTGAACTTTCAACTTGTTTGCTTCGAAATCGACTCCTCGTTGCCGATCAAGCGCTGCCTTCAGTTTGCTGACCATTGAGCCAAAGATCTACCGTAGACATTAGTCTCCTATTCATCTTCATAGGAAAGTCTAACTTACTAAATGTATCACCGTAACGTTGTCGGAAGTTAACGTCGTAGATATCTGAGCAAGAAGTCTGGCAAGAAAAATTTAAACCAAGAAAAACTTACGAAGTAGAAGCCACGGCAAGATTTTGGGTTAGGGTCTAGTTTAAATTTTGAGCCGCACTCTCGCTCCGTCCTGGCAATCGACTCATAGCAAGCTAAAATTCAACAAATTACGCATCAATAAATATTCATATGAGCCAAAGGCGCCAGATCTTGCATTCTAGCTTTACTATTACCACCGGATATGTGTCGATGATCTTGGAGTAGTTTGATCAAATTATGTCTGCCAATACAGGCCCAAAAGGCGTCATGTCTGACGTACGAATAGCAGTTGAAGAAGAAAGAGCGCGAAATCTCCAAGATCAGGAGGCTAGGATTGCGAAATTATATGCCCGGGCACCGACCACGAGCACCGTGCTTGATGACGATGAAGCCAAGAGAAGGTGTTTGAAGCTAGAAGAAGAAGGCGAAGGCGAAGTGGCCGAGCTTTTTCTAGACACCGATTTAGACATGGTGGATGAGCTGATGGAGCTTGATTTGGAAGGTGAAAGGAATCGTGAAAATCTCTCTGTGCTCCAGAAATGGAGGGATCAGAGACTCCGAGAGCTACAAGCTCAAGCGAAGTCAACATCGTCAAGGTCGAACAAATTTGGAGAATTGCGAGATGTCAATGCGGATGAGTTCTTGGAAACCCTAGCCAGAGGAGATGATGACCAAATAGTTGTAGTTTTAATATACGACGAGGTGAGATGCAAGAGGAGTGATTATACTCTCGCGTAATTGCTGATAAATTTACCTAGACCTCTGAGAGCGAAATGGTATCATCCTTCCTGTCGTCGTTATCACAGCATTACAGCTGGATAAATTTTATCAGGCTCCATTATTCGGAATCTGAGATAGATCAGTTTTGTATACCGACAATCCTGGCTTATTCCCATCGCGGTGAGCGTTTGATTGCAAATATCGTCAGAGTGATTGACGAGATTCCGTCAACGACGCGCTTATCACCTCAGAGTCTAGAAGACGTGTTGAAAAGGTAACGTATTTAACATACTGCTCAAATTTAGTGCAGCTTTTCCGACTAATTCTTTACGGATCTGCAGATTCGGTCTGCTGGAATCGTAATTCTCTTAATGTTGTCCATGTTCCAAGTACATGAGTCCAAACCAATTCGTTGGAAGGATTTGAAATCATTAATTATGTAATAAAATATATTAAGTAACTATTCAAATGTTATGGTACACGGAGCAGTACAACGGCCACAAAATAGAATCATAAACCAAGGAAAAGTACCCGAAGCACAGAAAGCAATTAAGAGAACTTATGCCTACAAAGAATAGAACAGTCCTCATATGACATAACAAAGAGTAAACAAATTAGAACTAATGCGTACAATCGTGCTACAATTACACTAGATGTACGACGACAAGGCTAAGATCGTATACCATCGCCAATAAGCCCTATCAGACTATATATCAGCTCTCTTCTTCACAAAGTCCCAGAGCATCTTCAATAAACTGTCCGGCAACGTGTACAAGTCTATATGGAACTCCCCTTCTAAAGGCTGTGTCAGTGCACCATATCTAAAATTCATAGGGGGGCACTTTCAAACCTTCAATATCATTCTTAATATACATATCTGGCGTCCTATTGTCAGTAACCATCTGCACAACCTGGAGGAGGTCATCCTCGCCCAATCTCTCCAATCCAGATGCCAAGCGGTCCATGTCAATCTGAAACACAATTAGATAAGCTCTATTCCAAATCGTTATTTCTATCGATCAAAGGACTCACAGATGCTTTCTCGTGCCTGCTCTTCTTCTTGGAAGAATCGGCACCTTCGTGCTTTCGTTTCTCTTTCTTTGACTCATCAGCGAAATTCGGACTGCCAGCAGCAACCGAGGAAGCGCCCCCTACGCCATCAGGCAGCGGACCAGAGTCAGCAAGAAGTTTTGCCAAGGTAGGTCTCGCTGTTGGGAAAGACTATGTTCGTTAGAACTTGAATGAGCCTCGCGTGAATCCAAGAGTGACGTACCAGCTTGTGAATCATCTCGTACTCCGATTCTAAGAAATTCAAGTCGTGAGAGATTGTGTGCTCACCGCCCTTATCAATAACATGAAGGAGAATTTGCATATCGAATTCTCCCCATCCCTGCTCTTCGAGTTTGAATGGCGGCTTTTTGAGAGCTAGCAAAATCACAACCCAGGTTAAACAAGTATCTCGACTAGAAAATCACAGCCATCAACTACTCACTTCGATTAGGATTTTGAAACGTAGGATGTAATTTGTAAGTAACTTTGTCGAATATGTTCGCGGCCACATCATTCCCTGAAGGTCCAACCAGCGTAATCTTTACAGACCATTTCCGCATAGGAAAGCCTTCGCCTGCCGGCGGAACATCATGGAGGATCTCACTCGCGGTCGTTATCTTGACAGACCTCACCACCTATCAAAGCAATCAAATCAGTTATATTCGATTTAAAAACATGTTTTCCGCATATAAATCACATATGCCACGATGACCAATGAGTTCAAGACCGAATCGACCGCAAGTTCACACTAGCCGGTCAGAATTAACCCAAGTTAACTGACTGAATAGCAGACTCGCGGGATATGCATGAATCATTCTTGACTTTCTTGACTGGCTACCGAGAACACGAATCGGCATGATGGAATCAGCGGCCACGATCGAAATTGCTCAAAGACCTTGGAACGAGAAAGAGGGATTCTTACCTCCTGCGTCATGTTGACATAAACCTGCTTAGATCGGATCGAATGCGTAGAACTAGAATTCAAATCGATTGCGCGGAATGCAGTTCGTTGAACTGCGTAACTCACAGGAATGAGACTGCTTTTGAGTGCGGCCGATTGAAGGCCCTGGGACATTACTCTATGTGGAAAGTTTTGCCTGCTTTGTCTGGGAGGACCACACGTCCCTGATCTACGAAGTCCAATGGATATGAGCATATTTCACCAATTTTATCTCGCACGGATATGCGTGTCCTTCGTTTTGTAAATATCGCCGTAGCACTCCGTGTGGTCATGGAATCGTCCTATTTCCTTGTTTCCACTCGACATGGGAAAGTAATAGTTTATGAATTACTGACAATCACATACATAACAGTTCATAGACCTTTATTCTATGCTTTTATAGTTCCTCAATGACACCTTACGATGATATGTTGGCGTACAGTCGTGATTCCAATACTCTATTTCTTTCCGAAAGCAGCGGCGTTTGCATCCTGCGCCTCGGCGAATTTATCCTTGAAAACATTCGCGTCTACAATCAATGTTAGTGATCTGATCATCCAACACCAACTTGAGTGCATGACAAACTTACTTTCTGAATTGGCAAATCGAATGGCGAGAGTCAGCGCTTCAGGGGCACCTTCGCTGATATCGACCGACACACTATAGACCCAGCTTCGATCACTGCCAACATTGGGTGACAGCTTAATTTCAGGGAGAACTACGTTATAAGTCTAAGTGACGGTCCTCGCAATGAAGCAATAGTGTATTTTGGACACTTACTGTAATGGTTCGCGCAAGTCTTTAGTGTCTTGTCTCTTCGCATGACTAGTCTGACCCTCCCGCTTTCCTTGTGCTTCAAGAACCGAACATCTCCAGTTCCTCGTTCCTTCCACTCACCAGGCTCGTTGACCTTGTCGAAACGGAATAGCTTGGCACGACTAGAACGCGGTTAATGGCAAAATTGCGAAATCTTGAATTGTCACTTACATCTTAAACAGGACTTCCTCCTCCTCTTCATTCGTCTTGACCTCAACCTTCTCGAGCTTCACTAAGGGCTCGAAGTGAACATCAGGAGAAGCGGGAGCTTCATCATCTCCCTAATCTCGTCATCAGAACCAATGATCAGATCGAAGACGTGCAGGGATACAAACTCTGCTATATTTCATAGTTAAAAATGTAACATACCTCAGCCTCCGCCTCCTTATCCTTCGATGTTGAAGCACTAACAGACGGTGTGACGGAAAAGGTCGGCGCAGTAGAAGCCCCGCCAAACATGCTAAACACGTTAGATGTAGGTGGCTTCGAGGTCCCCGTGGTGATCTCCTCGACAGCCTTGACTGGCTCTTCCTTCTTGGTATCTTCGGCAGACATTGTCAGGGTTATGGTGTAGAGCTAATATGAGAATGATTTCAGGCGGAGAGAAGTTAATAGACGAAAACTGACTGCAATGATTTCGATGGAAAATGGAGGAAGGACGTGAAAATCGCCAAAAAAAAAAGTAGAGTCCATACCCCTTTTTGAGTTTACGTGTGGCAAGTCAAAGTCCCACCTGTAGCTCGGCTACCCTAGAGTCCTCAGCGCGATGTTCAAGTTCAACCGAAACTGCTTGTCACTTTATTCTTGTGGCATTAGATCAGGTATTTTTCTGCCATGCACTCCTTACATGCTCGGTGACTTTTCGAAAATTTAACTTGTTTTATCTGTCAGACGGAGTGCTTAGTGTCGTTGGACTATCACGGCATTGATCATAATTATGGTCCGATTCTGCGCAGCCGTACGACAGCAGCGTCAACTAGCAGTGTCAACTAGTACTATTCGAAAGAAGTCTAATGAAGACTGTCATGAAAATAACCATTCATATTAATATAATAAGCGGAAATTTGCATGAACATTGATAATAAATACAAGTCAACGAAGAAAGCACATGGCCAAACCAACCAATACGTTCCAGCAAATTATCAGAACAAAACGAACGAGTGGGCGAAAAAATCAATCAATTGCACGTAAATTATAAACGTGATCGAACCGTAACACCAAATCCATACGCGCCATATTCCCATCCGATATTACATCCCGCCCGATAGATACCAACCAATCATGCTCAGCATACACATAAGATACAATACACGCCATTGGCGATTACTTGACATTACTTGATCTTTGTCTTTTTGAAAACCTTCTTGTAGATCTTCGCAGCGTTCTTACCAGCTTTTTTCTTATTGCTCTGGTGCCGTTCGTTCAAGCCTTCAAATGCTGACTTGAAGCCATCTATGAACTTGCGAGACACCTCAAACGTCCTTCTCTCGACATTAGCGACAGTTTGCTGATCATTAATATCTCTCAGCATTCCACGAGCGTGAGATTCTTCGGCCAGTCTCCACCCTTCCAGGCAGCTATCGTACAATTTTGACATGAAGCTCGTCAAGCCCTTGTAGGCATCAGACGAGTGGCTGGTGGTCTCTCCGACCACCTTACCTACTAGGGATATAGCTTTCTTGGTGGACTCACCCCAAGCTTTTAAACCGGAAGTCGTACCTTTGTTCCACGTATAAACTGTCTCTTCCCATAACGACGATGCTCGTTTCGAGATATTGTCAGAGAATGCTCGTGAACCACGGGAGAACTTCCTCATCCTTTTTAAGGCCAGCCGCTTAGCTCGTGCGTACGTGAACGCAAATCCAGCCATTTTGTCGTCCGCATTCTTCTTCGCCGATTCGAACGTCCCTTTCCAGTATGACTTAAACATCGGCAGAGCGGTATGCTTGGTGTAATCATAATACTTCGCCAATTCTCTTCGACCGAGCTCCGTAATCCGATAGGCACGCTTCTTAGTAGTCTCGGTGAGGCTCTCGGTCTTCGGTTGGACGTACTCGTAATAGATTCTCTTGCAACTCCTATTCTGACCATCCGCATATCTCTTCAAAAAATTATAGTAGTCAGAGGCAGACGACGAGAAAACAGACGAGGCGAATTTCAAAGTCGACTTGTGAGCCTCCGACCAAACATTTAAATACTTGAACTTGGAAGTAACCTCCGACTTCATTGTCCAAGACCTGTCATTTTCACCAAATGGAACGACATACCATCTCTTGGTCTCCTTGCTGCCCTTAAGATATATTGCGAGAGTGATATTCACATCGCCCCAGGCATCACGCGGCTGCAGCGACACTAGTGCCTCGTTATCAAAGACTTTCGAAACAGATGCCGACAGCAACCATCCTTCGTAGGCGCGGGACACAGAATACACTTCGAAATTCTGTACTCCGTAAGCCGGAGAAAACCCGAAGGACGATGAGTGCGGCAGGTAGCTCGGCTGTTTGACAAGGACGCTGTTGCGGTTGAGCACTTGGAACAAGAAGTCGTTATCAGCAGAGGACTGTAGGCCAGGCGAGTACATAGCGAAACTGCCTATGATCCCTGAGAGAACAAGACCGCCGATAAAAAAAAAACTCCAATGAGGTTTCTGAAACTATCGTTTGTGCAGAACGCTTTAGCAAAGAGACTATCCAAACAATATATCGTATCGGACCTTACCATAAACCGAAACGCGGCTGCACACTTCCCACCCGCGTAGATACCTGCCTTTGTTCCAACAGTACGCGCGCAAATGGCAAACTCTCCGACGCGGAATGCTCCACGATCCCAAGCCGACGTTGAAAAGGCTTTCCTCTGATTCCGTGAGCTCGTTACCAGGGCCTGATAAACTGCCTTATCCTCGCATGCGACAAAATTTTCAGGGGATAAACAGTACTTAGAGGAGCCGTGTGTCCTATCCAGGTCGAGATATGCCACCAAGGCATCATCGAACTGGAGATCCGCTACTGCATAAGGCGCGCTAGCTTTTGAACTCACAAGGCACAGGATAGGGACTTTGACTGCACGACTGAGTGCATTGAGATAAGAAAGCGTACTATCGCTCGGACCGCATCTGTAATATCCAACAATAAGATCCGGGGCATTGTGCTGGTTAAAACGGAATTGCTTGATATAGTTACGAGGCTTATCAGTATGATACTCGATCTCAGATCCATCGGAACACTTTATTGTCGAGAACGGCTTCAGCACGTCAAGCGCCGGGTCTGCTTCGACGTCGTCGTAAATCGAAGTTTTCGGGACCCAAGTGATGAACCTCGAAATCCAACCGAGTCTCTCGAGCAAGGACAGTAGCAGCAACGTGAAAGGCGAAAAAAACGTCGCAGGCGCGCAGTTGTACACCTTAGTCACTTTATCCTGAACCCGTTCGAAGGTCTCCTTGTCATCCCACGTGCCAATGTAAAACACATCTGGAGTCCCGAATAGCATGGACAGAAGGGACCTGATCTGGAACGAGAACTTGTTCAAAATATCATTTATGCAATGGACGAGATAAATCGGGACCGCGTCCAATTTTGCATTGCAAATACTCTGCCTATCGACAGCTTCATTGTCCGTGAGAGTAGACAAGCTATCTTCCTGTCGACATTTCCCTGAGCGATCAAAATATCCGTTAACCGCGCTTGCGTTAGGTGTCTCATTCTCAAACAAGACGGACTCGTTCATACCGGCGTTGACGCTCGCAGACTCAATTGATGCATGTTCCGGTGAGGCACTACCAAGATCCTCTCCCCCTAGATCCTGTACTTCAGGGTCATTTGCGATATGGGATTCGTCAGCAGCCCTATCAGACCCCGCCTCTGAGACGGCGCCACTGAAACTAGATATGTCGTCGCAGAATTCTTCCTCTCCAATGATTGACATGTTGGACATCACACTGCCGGAGTCGTCGTCTTCGTCAGTGATACTCATCGCCTCCGTGGACCTATCACTCTCGCCTCCTCCATCTTGTAACACACGATAGCCTTGATCTGATCCAGAGGGTATCACGAACGAACGAGATGGCATTAAGAAAGAGTATTCGTCTTCGTCGCTGAGACAAATATCCGTCATGTTGGCTAAGCTACGCTACTGTGTGACTGACTCGCAACTAGCCATGACCGGCATGTTAGTATAGAAAGTCCTTTTCGCATCTAGCCCAGTTCTACTTACCTCTCAAATACTAAGTCTCTGTGACGAATTAACACCCGAGCCGTGCCCAAAATTTGTTCCTGCAGGTTTAAATACTGCAAGACAAAGAGCAACCTTAGAAGAACGAGGAATTCAGATTTCGTTTGAGAGGCGGCCAGTTGGCTGTACTTCCCGACAGTCGCCCGAGTCATGGCGGTGACCACAAACTCCCAACACGCGTTTCACTTACTTACCCTAAAATAGCAAAGTGTGTGTGCAACACTAGGCCGTATTAAGCTTAGCGGTGAAGAGTGTCCGCGGCGGCATTGACGTCATTCAAGCAATAAACATTAAAATCATGCGGCTTTATGCCCTAAAGTTCCATTTAAATACTTGATATTGGCGTAAACGATGCACGCCATTGTAATCTAACCCGACGATAGCGTCTAAACAAACCGGCTCCGGAATAATAATGCCTTTTTAAACGTGTTTGCGCGAGCTCAGCACTAGACCGCCCAAAATGCCAAACGAAGAGCTCGATGCAACCATCGGATAGGTACCATAATAGTTAGTAACAAAGCCTAAGCTGTTACCACATTCAACAAGTTAACTTATACAGCATTTAATTGGCCAAGCTAGAGCGAAGATATGTCACGAGATATAGAAAGCGGGTATAGTAGTTTCCCCTCAGCATTAATGCCGCACACTCAAGTTTTTCATGTATGTCGAGACTAGGTATGCCAATCAGTAGCTAGTGGCACAGAATAAATTATACGCCCGAGTGTGTAATTGTATCTAAAGAGCCAAGGTCTCTATTGCGGTGTTTGGAAACAGTAATGATATATGATAAACTGCTTGTGGTTTAGCTGTCCCATAGTGACCATGTGCGGCCATTGCCCTTCAACATCACAGAAGTATAGCGACCATTTCTCACAGCAAGAAAATCTTTTTCATATTTTGCAATAACACGTTACCTGCAGACTAAATAAACCACGTCCAGGAAAGACATTTTCTGCCTCATGCTTCCAAGGTTCAGGACGGTATCTCAGTGATTCCGACAAAGTTCACGTGCTTCCATGAGTATTCACTAGCCCTGAAAGTAGAAATCAATAGGGCTGCGTTTATCCGCCTCAACCATTAACCGAACAACAAATCATTCATAGCAATGCAAGTAGAGGACATGGAAGAGCCAAAGCGATCAGATATGTGGTGGTCAAAACCTACTCGAATTTTAGTTGTCCGTTATATACACATGAAGCCGGAAATTGATTCAGACTATAAAACTATTTCTGTCAATGACAACTAGAGTTCGCAGACATGAACGACAAGACCGAGGCTAAACAGTATATCTTGAGTTCACGAAGTACGGACCAGTGTCCATGAGAGTGATACGTTGTTGGAACGGCTAGTCAGCCGACATGAGGGCACAATTGTGAATGTATTCCACTATTCATGCGGAGAGATAAGCGCCTAGCTCATAGCACGTCAGAATTAGGCCCTCGTCAATAAATCGAGCATACGGATACAGGCCTCTTTGCGCTACTCCAAATACCATCGCGCAAATGCCTGTAGCATGAACAGTCCCGTCTCGAGTGAGGCGTTCAAGATTGTTTTGTGATGCTAAATGGCCGCGCGTAACTCGTCCACACTTTTTATTTCTTCGCGAGACTTGTGTTGGTGCAGCCGCGCCGCATGCCGTCCAGACATTCACCACCACAGCCAACATCACAGTAACTTAACACATCGTCCTGCATCTACCATCTGGAATCCCATCGTGCACTAATTTCTTCAATTGGATTCGAGGCACATATAATGGCTGGTCCAGTATCAGAACCCGCATCCGCCACGCAGGGGGCCTACGATACGTTGATCGATGTTGATGCCGAAGGGGTGAGTTCATTCATTGGCTGTTGTTTCTACTATGGCCATCGAAAAAGATGCTAACGACATGAAAAGGTTGATCTCGGTGAGACCGACCTCGAGTTCCATGACTTCCACACCGGGGACAACATCCAAGGCAAAATCCCACCCGGCGGCCAAAGTATGTAACCAAGATGACTAGATGCCAGAAAGTTTCATTCATCATTTGCTAACAATACCACAACAAAGACCGCGTGTACGAACCCACGTCACTCGAAAACGACCCTGACCGTGTCTACTCCATCTGGACGATTCACTTCTATGCGCAATTTTTCAACGTCGAGACCACCGACGTGGTCCAACGCTGCATCTACGCCCTCTACCCGCGCGTCTCTTTTGTCGACACCGTCGGCGACAATCCCGACCTTTATGGCCCGTTCTGGATAGCGTCGACCGTGATCGTTGTTCTTTTCTTTTCGTCCACCATTGCCGGCGCGATCGCCTCCCATGTCGCGGGCGTCCGGTACGAATACAACTTTGGGCTCTTGTCAGCGGCGGCCGCGCTCATGTACGGCTATACATTCGTCGTGCCAATCGTCCTCTGGGGCGTGCTCAAGTGGTACAAGTCCGAGCACGCCCGTCTACTCGAATGTGTTACACTATACGGCTACGCAAACACCATCTGGGTCCCCGTCGCGCTCGTGTCAATCTCGCCCATCGAGGTCTTTAACTTTCCCACCATATCCAATGTCGTGAGATGGGTGTGCGCGGCTGTCGGGTTCGCGGTCTCGACGACGTTCCTGGTGCGGAATTTGTACCCGGTGCTGAATAGCACGGAACAGGCCAAGACGGCGAAGATTCTGCTTGTTGCGGTTGTGGCAGGGCATATGGCGCTTGCGTTGGTGGTTAAGTTTGTGTTCTTTGCATATAGTATTGAGGAGAATACTGTGCACGATTAGGTGAGAGTATGTGAAGATGGTGTAGGGGGAGGAGGAGAACCAGCAGCGACAGCAGAATCAGCAGAAGCACAACGACATAAGAGACAAACAAACAAACAAACAAACAACTACACTAGGAGCAGCGGCAAATGGTAACCCTTATGGAGTACCTAACAGAAAATTTAAGATAGAATGCATAACATGCAATTGGCACAAGCCTGATTGTGGAGCTATACATTCCGGCGTTGTGGACGGCGATGACGATGGGCACCTGCTTGCGGACGAAAATTGTTGATGTTTACTTTTTTTGTATCTTTTTTGAGAAGCTATAGCGATGGATGTAACGTATAGAATTGATTCTAATCGAAATATGGATATGACGTAAAGTTACTACCTTGAGAACTGTCTAGTGTGTTAATTAAGGTACTGGCGCGACCCTCCAACGTCAGTTCTATACACCCTAACCCACCCACCGAAGAAAATTATCACCCAGCTCTACGTGAACTGTACAGTAAAAGAAAAAAACCCCAACATTGTTTTTCGTCGTCTAGACGCCACCGTTTTCCGTTCAGTGGAAATATTCCTCTACTATAATTCAGGATAAACTCATTTGTAACGTCAGCGTGCCACAACGATGAGTCTTTCGAGCTGCCGATACTACGAGAACAAGTACCCCGAAGTGGACGACCTCGTTGTCGTGAACGTGCGGCAGGTAATGTCATTCCTTTTGCACATATTAATCAAAAATAAGGCTAACCCTGTCATTACTGTCAGATCGCCGAAATGGGAGCGTACGTGAAACTACTTGAGTATGACAACATAGAAGGCATGATCCTTTTGTCGGAGCTGTCGCGCCGCCGCATCCGCTCGATCCAGAAGCTCATTCGCGTCGGCCGCAACGAAGTTGTAGTCGTCCTGCGTGTCGACAAAGAAAAGGGCTACATCGACCTTTCGAAGCGCCGCGTCTCGGCAGAGGATGTGCTCAAGTGCGAAGAGAAATACAACAAATCGAAGGCCGTGCACTCGATCCTCAGGCACGTTGCCGAGAAGAACAACATTCCGCTCGAGGAGCTGTACAGCTCGATTGGGTGGCCGCTGTACCGAAAATACGGGCACGCGTACGACGCGTTCAAGATAGCGATTACGAACGCGGACACGGTGTTTGACGGAATCGAAGCGCCGTCGAAGGTGGTGCTTGATGATCTTCTGCAGCATATTGCGAGGCGCTTGACGCCGCAGCCGACAAAAGTGCGCGCGGACGTCGATGTGACGTGTTTCGGGTACGAGGGGATCGATGCTGTGAAGGCCGCGCTAAAGAAGGCGGAGGTGCTGCACACGGAGGCCTTGCCGGTCAAGGTGAGGCTCGTGTCCCCGCCGCTGTACGTACTGACGTCGAACTGCCTTGACAAGCAGCAGGGAATCGAGATTTTGGAGAAGGCGATTGGGGAGATTGAGACGAGTATTAAGGAGGCGGGCGGGGAGTTTGCGTTGAGGATGGCACCGAAGGCGGTCACGGAGAGCGATGACGCTGAGCTACAGGCGTTGATGGAGAGGAAGGAGTTGGAGAATAAAGAGGTGTCGGGCGATGATGACGATTCGGAGAGCGAGGCGGGGGATATTGAGTAAACGGGGGATAAGAGAATAGAATGTACATTTACATATAGCAATATATAACACCATCATTACCATTCGTATCCAACAAATCAAACGAAAACGCCATTATTCCCAACAACAAAAGTCTGATATGCACTTTTATAAATCAAATCATATAATGTTCGCAATCGATATCCTCGCCCGCTTGCTCCTATTCTCTTCATGCTCTTCCAAGCCCCTCACCTTAACCCTATCCGTCACAAAAATATTCATTTCACTCGTATCTCTCAATGGATCCACCTCCTTCTCCTTGCCGGTACCATAAAGCCGTTTCTCCCTCCCCGCCACCACCGCGCTCGTCACCGACTCCACCAGTAGCTCTCCCATGTCTCGCTCGACATCCAACAACTCGGCTGCGACGCCCAACCCTGCGCATCGTCCTTCAAATCCCTTTCGCGCCCGCGCCATCGCGCGCATCCCTTCCAACTCTCTCAGATGCCGCTCCAATTCCACCCACTTATTCCATGGCGCTTTCTCAGACCGTGCAGCTGGCGTCGTGACATCGTACGTAAACGTATGCGGCGTCGATCCTGAATGTTCTCGCTCCCCAGCCGGCGGTGGCTTCGTCGTCGTTGCATTGCTTCGTCTCGAGCTATTGCCATCTTCATGTTCACCCCATATCCACGCATCCGCGGTCGCCTGCACGTCTCCTGCGATAAGCGCCAACATGTCCTCATCGTGTTCGACGTCATATTCGTCCGGGCCGGTCTCTGCGGCGGCCACCCGCTCTTTAAGCAGCAAAATTACCCCTTCGAGATACCGGCCACACGCTATATTCACTTCCCTGTGCTCGTGTATCGCGGCTCCGAACTTAACGCACACCATCGCGTGCGCAAACATCCCGCGTCCCAGCAGCGCCAGCGAAGCGCGCCAGACATGCGTAGTCACAAACTCAGGCGACGACTCGGCCACGCGGTCAGCCCAGAGCTGTTCGGACGAACTGCGGGTCGTGGAGCAGAGGAGTGGGCGCGGGCCAGGAGGATGGATCATCGTGCGCTGGAGGAAGGCGACAGTCTCCATGGCTATGGCTGCGCAGCGGTCGAGGGCATGGGCCCTGAGATCGGGAGGCGCGTAGGGCGAGAGGTTGTGTCTGTGGAGGATGAGACGGAGATTCTGCATGAGCGTGATGGGGACGAGGGTCATAGAGTCGAGATACAGGGTGGAGGAGTGTGATGTAGTTGCGGGAGAGGGATTCGAAGTTGTCCTGGCTGCCGTCGAGAGGAACGGGAACGCGGACCAGAACTGGGAGAAGTACCCGTCGAACGTGGTGAGTGTCTTGCGCGCGAGGACGGGCGACTGGAGCGTCTTGCGGAGCGGCGTGAGGACCCTTAGAACGTGAATCGTCGGCACGAGGTAGCTTCCCACGAACGAGGACGGCAGAGTGGCAGAGAGTGGACTCCCCGGCGGCGACGGTGGCAGCGGGGCCTGCGGGAGCTGGATGCCCGCGTCCGTAATGCAGTGGCAGTCGACCGGGGCTGGAAACGGAACATCGCAATCATCGTCCGATACTAGATATGGCCGGCCCAGCTCGGCGGATAAGATACGGTCCCAGACATACATGGCCCACCAGACGCGTCTGCGCAGCTCCGTGTCGATCACGGACCCACGGTCCGCACCGGCGTCACTCACGTCCCGGTACAGGCCCAAATCTAGTGCCTGCCTCAAGGCGGCCGCAAGCCATGTCCAAGCGGCGGATGTGCAGTTCAGTTGGAAAAGAAATACGGCGACCAGTAGGGCAGCCCGGCAGTGGTCGATGGTGAACGCGTCGTTGAACAAGTCGATGAGTCTCCGCGACGCGACGATGTACTCCCGCCCTTTGCGAGTCGCCTCCGCGGCCTGTTCGCCGTGCAGTGGCTTTGCACGCACACCACAGGCGAGGATAGCGAAGAAGGTGCACGCCCAGGCAGGTGATACGCGGGAGAGGTCGCCGCTACCAGAGGCGTAGAGATTCTCAAACTGGGCAAGGAAGGTCTGCCAGTGCACGACGGGCATCCACGCGTGGACCGAGTCGTAGTACGCCCCGATGAGATTGTTCGCTTCGGCCTTTGGCGGCAGTGCGATCGGGGAGTCGAGAGAATTGTGTGCCAGTGCAGACAGGTGCGATTCTGTTGGTACCCGCCGATACGGCGCCGGCGGCTTGAACACGCCAAGGTTATATCGCTCGAGATGTTGGCGCAACGGCGCGAAGTCGTGATGTAGTAGTCGTGCACGGGGCGGACGCGGGGCGGGAGCGGGTGGAACGAGCAACTCAGGAACTTGCGGTTGGGGCGACATTGATGATCTAGGGGACTCAGGCGACCCCGGCGACTCAGGCGCGGCACAGAGTTGGTCATCGCTCGCCTCCGTGGCCGCAACCGCTGCAGCAGCCGCATCAGCAGCACTCCCACCATCCAGCGTGGCTGAGAGCGCAGCAATATGGGCACGCGCATGCGCAAGCTGTCGTTCGAGGTCCTGGACCTGCTTGAGGGAGGACATGCGCCGGGAGTTGTCCTTTGTGAACTGGCATTTCAGCTTGCGCGAGGTACATTCAGAACACGCGGTCGAGTCCGTGGCATCGCACTTCACCTTTCGCTCGCGACAGGCATCGCAGGAGGGATCTTTCCTGCGCTGGCGGAACGGTCTTCTCGGCGCGGACGGACCAGGGCCGGCCAAGGACGCGGCGTGTTGCTGTGCTTGTGCCGGTTGTGGAGCGTATGTTGCGGGTCCCTGGTGCCGGTATTGAGGAGGCGGCAGAGGGTACTGGTAGTCGTAATGCTGCTGCTGGTGTTGCTGGTGCTGCTGATGCTGCTGATGCTGCTGGTGCTGCTGCTGGGCTATGGCAGGTAGGTGACTGGTGCCATGCTGTTGCTGCTGTTGCTGCTGCTGCTGGGACTGGCCGAGGAAGGGCGGCAGGACGTGAGGCAGTGACGGCGGCGGCGGTGGTGGCGGCGGGGGATAGTACTGCATCTGCTGCCGCGAAGGCAGCGGTGGCATTGAGTACTGACTGTGCGAGTCTGCCATGGCATGCGCTGGGTGTGGGAAGTGGAGTGGAAGGGCGTCGAGAAGGAGCAAACGAGCAGGAGCCGGGACAATCGAGTGGAGACGATACGTCGTGGCGGTGCAGGGCGGTACAGCCGTACAGGGCAGTGTGTCAGCCACACGATTCGCCAGACACGCGCTAGCCGTATATGGCGTAGCGCGTTCCGGCTGCCGGCAGCGGGAGGTCTGGGCGTGTGGGTAAGGGCTCGCGTAGAGACGCGGCTGGGAGCCGAGAGGCGTAGCGTCCCGTAAGCCGCCGAGTGTCCCATCTTCCGCCCACCCAAAAGCTGGTCCTGGCGAAAGGCGCTGAAAAATCTCCGATCAGTGTTGGTTACACCGCTACTCCGGCTGTGTAACCGATCTGAGACCCGGGGTCCTGTTAAACTAGCCGACATTTTTCAGAGTGCATTAGCGTGGTCCGGCTGACGGCAGTGCCGGCTTATCCCACCGCTCCGGATCGCTGCCGACTGCCGACCGTCGCCTTAGCCTTCATGGTCCGCTCGATCCTGAGACGGACTTCATGTCCAGATTTATTACCCGTGCGATTTGCACATGTACGTTCTCGCTCATTCTCGTATTGTCTAGGCTGCCGGCTACCGAGGACACCCCCTGTGGCGTGTGTCAACTCGCGCTGATCGCGACGCGTGCTGATGATCCCTTGTCACGCGTCCTGCCTGTGATAAGCATGTGAAATTTGGTCGAAGCTCCTCGAGATGATCGGTTGGTGACCTTTACATCTGCGGGGGGACTAGCCTGTCGCGTGGGTGGGGCCAACAATTTGCACCTGACGCCGTCAATGGGTCAGGGCATGGGTACGGGTTCGGCACAAGCACCGGGGCTTCTGGGTTAGGTGCGTGTTGGTATCCAGATATGAGCTCGCAAACATTTATACCTGCTCTGTCAGTACGTGGGCCGTTTATTGAGCCTTGTTAAAGCATTCCGCATAATGTTGCTGATGTTGTATGTTCGCTAGCTGCAGTACCGTAGCGTTCTCTACGGTAAGTATGCACTGCATGTACGGCACACTCATTCATCGTGTGTCCTTAATTTTATTCGGCTGCATATCCCGTATTCTATACGAAAATCTATCGTCATTCATGTACAAATACGAATCAGCATTTGCAGTCGATAAACTCATATCCTCCTATGCAAGCGCACGCGCCTTCCAGCTCCTAATTTTCGTGTGAAGGCTCAACCCACAATCCACCGACCCTCACCCTTTTCCCAAAATGCATCCCCAATCACATCCACATGCAGCTCCACGAGCTCCGCCTTTCGTCGCGATTTCTCCTCCCGTGCCTCCTGCCGCTTGCTCTTGTTCTCAGGCGGACAGCTCTTCGTCGTCGTAGTGGTAATGGCGGGGTTGCTCGTCCGTTCGGCGGGCAGTTCCCGCACAAGGAGCGTGCCCTTACGAAAGATGACAGGCTCGTTATTGTAGTTTATCCCGAAGTTGGAGAAGAGGAGTTCGTTCTTGTCGGCCGAACTGGTGCCCTATCCCTACATCAGCATTGTCTCTCGCATGCTCTCACGCATCCCTTACCATCAGTGCGTTCTCTGCTTCCTGCTCCTTCATGCCGCCTTTCAGCACCAGGTTCCAAAAAGCGGTATTATATAAATTATTTATATGACCTGCCACCCAAAAGTAAAAACAAATCATCAGTGACCTTCTTTCGCGCCCCAAAAAGCCATATACGCACAATCAGCCTGCCGCCAACTCAAGTAATCCCGCACCTCCCGCTCCGTCGGGTATACCACCACACGCGCATCAAACGAAGGGAGCACACCTTCCTCCAGTGGCGTCTCCGGGAAGTGCGTCCCCCAGTGGAAGTGGTAGTGCGACGTGAAAGTGCTGGCGAACGTAGAGATGAGTTTGCTGCTTCTCTGTTAGAACGTAGTATTATAAGTGTATACTTAGCAGAAGGGAAGTACTCTTCTCGCCTGTCAAATAACCGACAGTCGCGCCGCACTACAAAGGAGAACTCGTCGCTTTGGCCGTACGCGGCGACCACGTCAGGAAGCTGCATCATCACGCCCAGCGCGGCGGCGTTCATTACCGACAAGGCGCGGAGATCGTTCGGTTTCGCAAAGTTGTAGTGCGCCGACAAGCGGTGGAAGCCGCGCCCATCGAGGCGCACGACAAGGTAGGTGTTGGGAAGGAGACGCGAGGTGTGTTCGTAAGCACGGACGTACTCAAATCTGCATTCGTTAGTGCCCGCGAGAGGAGGATCAAGATATTGAGGGCAAGGTACCTTGATTTCGCCATGACTTGACGCGGAGGTTGAGTTAAGCTAATCTGTATGATTGCAATAAATTTGGTGTGGTGTCGCTTGACTCCTGAGCCGCATGGCGATGGCGTACCCAGAAGTGTGAATCGCATAGCGTCCGAAATTTTTTCTGCCAAATCAAAAATAATTCGATCGTCGAATCGATAGGTCGTATAGCACCAACGCTACACAGTTTCCTGTTTAAACAAATACGGAGAAAATGGGACGCCGTGGACGGAATGATGTGAATATGCTCTATTGCTTTCTTGGTTGACAGAACTCTCACACTAACGAACGCAGCATCCCCGCACAAGGGACCGACCAGGCGGCTGGGTGGAGATTGACAAGCAGTATGTACTCTACTCCGTCATTATGGGACTCTCCGCACACTAATGCTTGCTACAACAGCAACGCCGCCTTCGAAGCTTACTACCGTGAGCAAAACATCCTGCCAGAGTCTGAATGGCCCGCGTTCTACTCGACCTGCAAGACCACACTCCCCGTCACGTTCCGCATAACCGGCTCGAAGCAACACGCCGTTCACATCAGGGACACGCTCGTGAACGAATATATTCCCTTCCTCAAAGACATTGTCTGGGATGGCGAGGAAGTCGAGGCTCCGACCCCGCTGCCGTGGTACCCCAACTCGCTCGCCTGGCAAATCCGGGTCGGCAAGACCGTCATTCGCAAATCCAAGCCGTTTGCGCGGTTCCAACGCTTTCTTGTGGTGGAAACTGACGTGGGCAACATTTCTCGCCAGGAGGCCGTGTCCATGATTCCCCCGCTGCTGTTGGACGTGCGGCCCCATCACGCGGTTATCGATCTCTGCGCGGCGCCCGGGTCGAAAACCGCGCAGCTCATCGAGGCGATCCACGCCGTACCCGAGCCGACGGGGCTAGTGGTCGCGAATGATTCGGACCACAAGCGGAGTCATATGCTGATCCACCAGGTCAAGCGGCTGAATTCGCCAAACCTGGTCGTGACAAATCACGACGCGCAGTTGTTCCCCCGCATTCGCGTCGATGAGGGAACCCCCAAAGAACCCGTGTACCTGCGCTACGACCGTGTGCTATGCGATGTCCCTTGTTCCGGCGACGGGACCATGCGGAAAAACATCAACGTCTGGAGGGACTGGAGCGTGCATAACGGGCTCTCTCTGCACAACACGCAGATCAACATTCTTAACCGGGGACTGCATTTACTCAAAGAAGGCGGCAAGCTAGTGTACTCGACCTGCTCGCTCAACCCGATCGAGAACGAGGCTGTGGTGGCCGCCGCCGTGCGCCAGTGGAAGGGTAGGGTGCGGGTTGTGGACTGCGAGGGCGTCCTACCCGGGTTGGTCACACGGCAGGGGATGACGAGTTGGAGAGTCATGGGGAAGGATAAGCAGTGGAAGGAACCTGGCACCGAAGGTGTGCCCGCGACGTGTTTTGTGGCGGGAGATGAGAAGGAGCTGGGGATCGAGCGGTGCATGAGGGTGTATCCGCATGATCAAGACACGGGTGGTTTCTTCATCACCGTGCTCGAGAAGGTGGTGGAGGCGAGCGAACCTGTCGCTGCTGAGACTGCAGCTGACAAGGACAAGATTGCAGAGAAGAGACCGGCAGAGGACACAAACGAAGCGTCAAAGCGTGTCAAGGTCGACGATGGCTCCTCTACCACCGACATCGTCGTCGCAACCACCAGCAAACCCAGCCAAAAGAAGGAAAAACTCCCCCGCGATGCCAATGAAGAACCTTTCAAATTCCTTCCCCCGTCCCACCCTGCCCTCGAGACATGCTGGTCCTTCTACTCCATCGCCCCCAGCTTCCCGCGTACTTCCCTCCTCGTCCGCAATGCGACCGGCGAACCCGTGCGCACAATCTACTACGTCCATCCGACACTACTCCCCGTCATCTCGCTTAACGACACCAAAGTCAAGTTCGTGCACGCGGGCATCAAGCTATTCGCGTACCAAAAGACGCTTGAAGGTTCGTGTCCTTGGCGCGTGCAGTCCGAGGGCATGGGCGTGCTCTACAGGCACATCTCCACCGCGACGGAGGGAACCGGCAAAGTCAGGGTCGTGACCTGCAGCATGGATACGCTCGAGGCGCTGTGTCAGGTGACATTTCCGAAGTTCGGCGAGTTGAAGGAAGAAGCATTTAAGGAGCAGCTGATGGCCCTGGCAGAGGGGTGTGTGTTTTTGGAAGTGAAGAATAATAATATGGAGAAGACAAAACAAGAGGAGGAGGAAGAGGAGGAGAGGTTAGTTTTTCCGCTCTGGAGGGGACGGGGTTCGATTAATTTAATGTTACCGAAGCAGGATACGGCGGAGTTGTTGCATCGGGTGTTCAAGGTCGAGAATATCAAGGAGAATGGGCAGGCTGCCACGCAGCAAAATAAGATGGGTGTGGCTTCCGAGAGTGGGATTGAGACAACAGACGCGACTGCCACTGAGACGCCGATAGAGACTCCTATGGAGGGCACGCCTGAAGTCGTTGAGACGACTGCAGAGCCAGAGGGTAATGCTGTTGTTGCGGATGTCCCTGAATATACCAAGGAGGAGTCGGCTTAGGTTTGGATATATAGCATAGAGTGAATAAAAAAGTTTTGGTTGTATAAATGTGTCCTGCTTGGTTCGTATTTAGTGCAATTAGTGTAAAATAGTTCATATATCTTGTCCATACCGTACCGTGTCACCCGTATGCACACCAAGGATGAATCTGGTCGGATCAAGAGATTTGGCTTACTCCGCTGTAAGCTGAACAACTGAAATCCGTACTCGCTCCCCAGCTCCTTCCCTCATCCTGGCATGAAACCTAGTAAATAATCGTAGGATATGCAGTAAATGCGCTACCTCTTCCGAATCAATAGGGCCTGGAAACAAGGACTTTGTTCATATAACATCATATACATGATAACCTTCAGCATACAGGAGACCAGAGTAAATTCTATGCCAAAAACACAATGAGGTAGACCAAGTGCGGTGACAGGATACGAATATCTAGGTATCTCTGGAATACACATTGAACTCCATCGGAGCATCCGTCAAAAAGGTCGTTCCAATTCTCAGACTGAGCATACTGAGTTCTTTATTTTGGCGTCTTGAACATCGTTATTAACGCAGAAAATACCATTTCCAAATCCAAAGTACAACCAATTTCTCTCGCGAGATCATCTACTAATTTATATCATTGTCGTCGATAATGCTCTCCCGTCTCATACATATTGTACACGAAACGCCGTCAAACCCCCGTGAAATATGGGGAATATTAAGAATGTAGTTATTTTGCTCGGTTTCATCGTCAAAGCGCTTTACTGCTCCGCCGCAGCCTGCCGTCCCTCCTTTGCCGCTTGGTCGAATTTTAGGGCAATCTTATACCCGAAACACGTCTTTGTCAGTACCATACGCTCTCTAAATTGCATCCTTGAGGAATGATGAACGCACCTGATCAGCTGCTTCCCCGGAGAACCGGGGCTTGTTCAAAACCGGCGGGCCGGCGAGTTTGAGGAAGAGGCCACCAACGACGATGAGTCCCGCGATGCTTAGAGTGTTTTGCTTCCAGTTCCGGGGGTTCGGCCACCAGCCGCCTGTTGAGTCGGATAGCGCGTTAGTAAAGCTATACTTCCGCGGCGAGCTCATAACGCCGGAAGCGTGGTTGAGATGTGTAGTGGCAACGCAATGACGACCGAGAATAGAAGGTGATTCATACCTGACGGAGTCCAGACGTGCTATAGTACGGACAGTTGTTAGACCAGACGCAATTGACCATAACTTACAACTATACACAATACTAACCTTAGGATACGGAAATCTCTTTCCACCGCTCTAGATTTATATTCAAGATCAGCACTGTATCGCTCCGCAAGGCATTTTCCAAACCTAAGCACACGAACCATTGTGTCTGCAATATATGTAAGAAACCAACTGTAAGCAAATCTCTCCGCAGTAAGAGAGAATCGTGGGAGACGTTTTGGTTGCGAATTAAGAAATACAGTTGGTCAGAAAATCACTAGAGCCGCAATGCACCATGATTGGGTGACCAAATTTACGCGTGGATAACCGCATAATACGGGTAATTTGTGGCATCGAATTTTTCAGGCTTAGTGAGTGGGAGGGTCCGACTTCAAATTTTCGAAGAGTTCGCGAAAGCGCGTCAGCGAGGCTTCAATATCGGTGCTTTTGGAGCACGTTTTACGAACGGAGGATTCTCAATTGGTTCTCAGGATATATATATTGATTGATGTAAGTTATTAAGAAGCGTGTTTCATTTCCTGCGTCGGGTCGTGTTAACGTGAAATTCAGAATCATGAGTATAAGGAGCATACGTCCGGCCAGCAAGTGCGTGCTGCTATCACAAAGGGTTGCTCGGCTCGACAAGCTCGCTCCGAATGTCATATTAAATTTCCAGTTCACAAGAGGGAGTGAGTATTTTACTTGCATTCTGTCGTCGCTGGCTCAAATACTAATGAGTCGCTTTTCCGACAGTTTCTGGGTCAGAAACCTATCCACCAGGCATACACACCGATACTCAGCTAATCAACGCCCAATCACTACGCTTCAGCGAGCCCGCCATACCAGAAGAATATAATGATCTCGACAGATTCCGGATCTCTTCACGCCGCCAATTCGATGAAGATGATGTCTCGAAATGCTCCGCTCTGGTTGCTCTCCACGCCCGGCTTTCCCTCCCAAAATCTTTGCCGCTGACCACGCTCGCCCGCGCGCTAAACTGCAAGACATCAGAGTTAGGCAAGGATTTCCCCACGAACGAGAGTCTCGCGATTCTGGGACGCAGATTACTGGAATACTACGTCTCTGAGTGGATTATTTGCACATACCCTCGACTGCCACAGGAGGTCATCAACGAGGCGCTGTGGTCGTACGCCGGTGTAGATTCGCTGCTGTACCTGGGCCGGAACTGGGGTGTTGAGAGGGAAAAACCGCAGCTGGTCGGGCGATTTGAGAAGCCGATGTCACTACTAGATTCATATGGCGTGCTGAAATACGGGCGGATTGTCAAGCGGCGACAAGGGGGATTAACAGAGTATAAATTTGCGCTAGATGAATTTGATCCCAAAACTGGAAAATCGAGCTTGCACAAGAATATTCAGACGTATTCGACTGCCATGAGTGAGTTCGTCCAGGCAGTCATCGGCGCGGTGAACATACACGCGGGAAGACCTGCTGCCAAGCAGTTCATCAGAGAGCACATTCTCTCGCGCTCCATCGACGTGTCGAAGCTCTTCAAGTTCATGCAGCCAACGAGAGAGCTGTCGAGACTGTGTACCCGACAGAACCTCCAGCCGCCAATTTCGCGTATGATCTCTGAAACCGGTAGAGAGTCGCGGAGTCCGGTATTTGTTGTTGGAATTTATTCTGGCTCCAACGTGCTTGGTTCGGGAGAGGGCAGTAGCATCAAAGAAGCCGAGACTCGGGCCGCAATCAATGCGCTCAAAGGATGGTATCTCTATAGCCCGACTGCGCCGATGCTCCCTAGTGAGACTGAGGACCTGCCGGCCGAGGAACAGAATAAGTTCAGGCCGAACTATGTCGACGCGGGGCAGATTATCGTGTAAATAGCAAAGACGACTATGGATATGTAAAGTATGGTCACGTATTGGTGTGCTTTTTATTGTTTTGAATAGAGAGGTTCAGCAAGGTGTAATATAGCCTGGATGGGTAATCGTATCCTCACCAGCGATATGATATGAAATATGCTTTAGCTAGAGACATATAACGTCTCTTTAAACGTAGCCAGGATATACAAACAACACATAAGCAATAGCGCCGAAGAATACAGAAGGTTTATCGTATAATACATATTTACAGGCAGAGAACCATTATTGCGAAATGCATTGACCGTCATTTTCAATCCAGTTTCGGTGGAATAATCATTGCTAGTGGGATGCGACGGGAACATCCACTGCAGGCGGGTAGTTCGCACATAACTCCCAGTCGACTTCCAAATAATCAAATACCTTCCCGCCTCTCTTCTTCGTTCCTTTAAACCCGTCCATCTCCTCCCATGCAACTCTAAAGGTTCCGCCGGTATCGTGACCGCCTTCGAAGAATACATTGAACCAAACATACGACGTGGCACTTAGAAATGACAATCCTGCTGGACCATAGATTTTCTTCTCGATCGTGATGTTGATATCTGCAGTCGCGTGGACGTCAGCCTTTGGGCGCAGTATGATCTCCCTTCCTGTGAGCGACTTGGTTGAGTGAGACGGGTTTCGAAAATGTTGATACTGTATAGACTTGTATGTCCCGGTCCGATGCAAGCCCGCTCGACTCGCATTCTCCGTGGTGCTGATGCCGTTGCTGCCCACAATTGTCCTGCCGACGCTGATGTTCGTTTCAGACACGACGGCTTCGGTCTCTGATTCGTCTATCGCTATATCCTCCGCTTCGACTTGTCCATCCTCCTCACTCAGCGGATATCTTCTCTCCCCGACAAGATCATTCTCCTCAAAATGATACAAAGTCACAATCTTCCGTCCGTGCTCCTTAAATCCACAGCACCGAATTTCCAGGCCCCTCACCGGGTTGAAAATTCTCACCTCCCGCAAGATAACCCGCAAATCCCTATACTCCTTATTCGGATCCCTCGCCCACCTCTCCACATACCTGATCCACCTCCGCTGCGACAGAATCGACACGCCCTCGCCAAACCCGCTGCGCATCCGACGCGCGGTGAAATGCGCGAGCGCGTTCTGCGCGGTCCAGTGGTGCTCCGCGATTAGGTACGCGCAGAACATGGTTCCGGAGCGGCCTTTACCCGCTTTACAGTGAAGGACGGCAACATGGTCAGGGCTGACGGAAAGGAATTTGCGCAGAGACGAGACGACGCGGGGGATCATTGCGAAGGGAGGCGGGTTGTGGTCCGGGAAGGGGAAGTGGCTTACTTCGGTCGTAGCATCAGCGTTGAGCGAAACTTGAGTAATCTCGATCATGGAATCATACCTCTATTGTAAAGTTCCGAATCCTCGTATCCAGCACCCTCGGCTCTGAACTCCCACACGTGCCAGTGATTCCCATGCCGCAAGTTGAGTAGCTTCTTTAGATCGGAGAGCGAGTTGCGGTACATGATCTTCGGAAATTCGTTCGTAGGCATGGAACATACGATGATGTTCTTCTCCAGATATGCGAGATCTAGATACGTATCTGCGACAGGATCGTAATGCCTGGCGCGAGGAGAGGCGATCGCCGAGCGGAGGAACTCCGCCATGGCGAGGTGAGTATTTCTCGTCGAATCAGAGCGACCGGATCAGACAGATCAGATCAAGTTTGTCTAGATGGTAAATAGAGCTTAGCAAACCGATACCGATAAGGCCAGTTATACTCTATATGCCACTATCTTCTATCTCCGACACAAATCCATGATTCGCATGCCGACGGGTTGGTAAACTTTGAGACAGGAACACAAAAGCAACTTGCTTGGGAGTTTGATACCAGCACATATAAAGTTTATCCACCATTGAAAATTTGGGAGTTGCGAACTTTGCTCTCGAAATTTTTTTGGCAGCAAGTTTTTCAAACAGTTCAATATTCGAATTGAATTATCTAACCTTTTTCGCAGTTTTCGGTTTTTCTTGGAGAGGAATATAAAAAAATGACTACTCCAGATGATTCAGAAATTATCCTGTCAAACGAGCAGACGAAGAAGGCGGTGGTCGCACTTTTGAAGTACCTCGAGAAGTCTGCCGGCGAAAATAGGACGAAGAAACTGAATCTACTTGCCGACGATCCAGCTGATCCCAAGTCCTCCGACAAGGAGCCGATATATCTCGTTATCAGCACAAAGAAATTTCTTTCTGATAAGTTGGTCATGAAGCCGAAACGGATGTAAGTCAATCCTCCTCACCCTCTGTTCATCGAGGACATGGCTGGCAATTAACACTTTCACAGAACTATCCCCCACCCCATCTACGACCCCGACAACACCTCCGTCTGCCTTTTCACCAAAGATCCTCAGCGTCTGTACAAGGACGTCTTTCTCGCTGATGACTCCCCCGTCAAAGACGATATCGCGCGGATCATTGGCGTGTCCAAGCTCAAGACGAAATTCAAGACCTTCGAATCTCGCCGCCAGCTCCGCGACGAGCATGACATTTTCCTCGCCGACGACCGCATAGTGCAGTTGTTTCCAGAGCTGCTGGGGAAGTCGTTCATTTCGACGAAGAAACTGCCCGTGGCGGTTAGCCTGCGGCATCAGTCTAAGATTGAGAAGGGCGGACCGAAGAACAAGAAGCGGAAGTTGGGACAGGATGAGGTGGACGTTGTGGAGCAGGAGAAAGCTGCTCTGTCTACCAAGCGGGTAAAGGCTGAGATCACACGGACACTTAACTCTGCCATGGTTATCATTCCTGCGTCAGCGAACACGACTGTCAAGATCGGGTTCTCGACGTTCACGGCCGACCAGCTGGCGGAGAATGTTGCTGCAGTTGTGAAGGGCTTGCTAAGGGCTAATGTTATCAAAGGAGGATGGGACGGAATCAGAACTTTGCATATCAAGTCGAGGAGGAGTATTAGTTTACCGATATATTTAGCGAGCAATTTGGCGTAGGGTCATTGTTTGGTAGTCCGAAATCACATGTACGATACAAAAAAGGGGATCTTGTGGATGAAATAGACGAATTCGTACCTGAGCCATATCACTCATCGTAGTAGATACGAGACGCAGATAGCCAAAGCTTTTTAGTTCTCAATATGCCCATAGAAGACTTACGGTTGCGCTTGCTATCTCCTGGTAATTGACAGTGAACTTGAAATTGCAAACTCTGTATAAGCCGCAATTTGCAAGATCATTTCATATTGACAAATCTAAGCTCAAATCCTCTGCACAACTGTGCTTTCGGTGTCTCAGTTTTGTCCTCAAATCCATACTGTCCTACTCCTGGAAATCGCACCGTCAAAACTTCAGCAGGCGGCTCCCACCTCTTTTTTTTTCTCCACACACATGGTATCAGTTTATTCCGCTCTCGGTCCGCGCTGGCATTAAATTCAAGCTGAAATATCTCATGAGATTATCGCTGCACGGATGTGAGAGGGGACACACAGTTCCATTGCCGGATTTATTTTTGTAACATTTCTGTGATGGTGGTTATGGTACCTAAAACAGGAAGGTCGTATCGACTTTCGTTCTTGTGCTTGTTTTGGATCGAAGTGAAGGAAACTTAGTGATTTCGGTCGTCTGAGAGCAGGAATATATTCATCTATAGATTGAACGACTAGTGTTGCAGTTGGCTTGCTCACTCAGCAATAAATTTATTGTTTATTTTTGTTTGTTTTCAATGTTCACCTGTGACTCGAACAACGCACTCAATTGATCCCTGAATGCTCGAATACACGATATAGCCCAGTCCACTTTCATTCGTCAAGTTGACCGAATCCGCTACTTGTTCACTACTATGTAACGAAAATAATGTACATGATATTCTCCCTTTATAATGTCGCCTCTCATGTTCACGCGTAATACTCACACATATCGTCCATTTATACAGAAACAACCCTAACTTATCCAATTGAATATTCCTGTATAACCACCTCAACTAGCCGTCAACTTCTCCAGCCTCTTTGTTGCCTCATCTCGTTCCTCGGTCAATCGTGCCACGACACGTACCGCCGCGTCGTGGTAATACAGTGCCGTGCTGAGATCCTGTCGCGTCTTGAGCAATTCCTGGCGCAACGTAAGCGTCTCGAGCACTAGTGAGTCCCATTCATTCTGAAAAGACTGCAAGAGAGAAGGAATACTGGCTTGTGCGGGCGTGCGTGGGGCGGGGATGGGTGTTGCTATCGACGACGATCGTTAGTCACCATGCAATGGATTGAGCACCACGAACATACGTCATGTATGGTGACGACTGCCTTATTCAATTTTACCTTTTATTTCGATGATCTCCTCAACCGTTAGTGGCTCCCCCGATATGGGATCAGTTCCATGCTCGGCGATATAGGCCTCTAATAATGACTTCTCAAATATGCTACCTTCAAGCACACACGATGTATCAGCATCGCCTCACAGTGTTACGATTCTAACTAATCGCATGACATACCACACTTTGGCGAAATGACCGGCACTCGTGGTGCATTCCCAGAAACTAGATGGATCGGGCGTTAGCTCTAAACAACATCATCTTTAAGCATCAACAGCTGAAAATACAATCGAGAAGCATTAGCGTCAGTATAAGCGCACTTACTTGCACATATCATCTTGGAAGCTGTCCAAGATCGAGGGTAAAATACAGTATATGTGGTATCATACCAATTCATTTCTCGAGCGCTCGGAGGTTTTTGTTTCAAGGTTAGGGTATACTATAACCCTAAACCGCACATTAAAGGTGATTGGGATTATTTCCAATAGGAATGATTAGCTATTACAGTACACCTAGAGATGGGAACTTTCGAGTCGAAGTTCACTCGAGTACACTCAAGTCGGCCAAAACTCCACTTCACTTGGACTTGGCCAGGCAAACTTAGCTCCACTTGGGATTCTGTAAAGTCGACTCGAGTCAACTCGAGCTAACACTTCACTTCACTTACGCTGTCACTAAAAACTTTACTTGGGCCGGCGAGCAAGTGCAAGTTTTGCTAATAAATTTTTTTGTATGGACATTCGTTGCCGGCGACTCATCGGCCGCATCAGTCACCTAGCGTAGATTATGGTACAATAGAGTACAGATTGGAACGCAACGGCGGCTGTGATGGTAGAGGAGGATGATTGAATTAGGAATATATGTAGTTCGCATATTGTAAATACAAAAATAACCAGATTTTTATTGCAACTTCAGACTTGAGTTCACTTGACTTGACTTCGCTCGAAATCAACCGAAGTCGGCATTGAACTTCACTCGACTTCACTTGGGATGCACAGCAAGTGACTTCGAGTGTGTGTTGCGTGCCGACTTGAACTCGACTTGACTTGGGGTTCCAAGTGGAGTAAACTCAAGTGTTCCCATCTCTAATTACACCTCGAGAGACGGACAGACTTCCTTGTGTAGATATTACCGGAATTAGATCAACAGTTAAGACACTGATCACGTAGCATCTCAAATTGAGTCGCACGGAACCGGACTAGCATGACTCTAGTTGGCTATCAAATACTAGTGCTGAACTGTACACGTTCTCCTAAATATAATGCTGTTGACTAAAGACATCACGAGGGCCAAACAAGAGGCGGCGTAGTCTGTACTGTATACTAAGCACGACAACCGTAACCGTAATTAGACCATTTTTGCCCCGCTGGTAATCTTGAGACGATTCCTTTCATCTTCAGTTCCATGCTGATCAGAGCTCGACAATATAATCAGAAGTTGTGTCCAACTCCCCGAACATGCATACACTGTACAAAATTACGACGCAAAGCGTAAGCCAAGGTGTATGAGCTTAGACTTCTGAATATTTTACAAGGACGGATCCTAGAGCACCAATCATCGGAGCGGGTAGCCGGTGAAGACGCGAGTGATCTACAAAGCATGAAGCATTTCACACTACTTTAAATGCGATATCCTTTCTGCGATATCCCGGTTCCCGCAAGTTGTACGGCCCGACTCAGTCTCACCAGGAGACGTGGAAGTGCGACGTGTCGATCCAAATAGAAGTGAAAGAAACTCAGTTCCCCATATTTTGGTTGCCACACGAACCACGGATTCGGGCCCATCTCCACGAAGAATTAGAATAAACTTGGGGTCATTGCGCGAATACGTGAAAGGCGAAGTTTGATGAGGGCTGCGGTGAAAAAAAAATATTTTCTTCTATTAAAACCACAACCCTTTCCTTTAGTAGTCCAGTAGTAGATGCTTGGCTCGAGGGCGAAAGTCTCGGGGGGTTTTTTTGGGGTCGACCCAGTCCCGCCGATAAGAGTATAGAGTACTGACTGGCGACGACCAGATTGGGAGTTCCGCAGCACGGATGTGCAAGTGCAGTTACATACAGCGTCGCTGCTATCCTGTAGCTCATTGCCATAATCTCCAGATCAACGGATGGCCAGCGTGTGTTTGGGCCCTACGTGTGGCATTCAATTGTCATCGGGACCAGCCAGCGTAAAAAGGACAAGGCAAGGAACGGCGTAGGCTTGCCGGTACCGGGAGGGAATTTGAACGAGGGAGGTTCTTGTTCGCCACCCACGAGTGGGTACCCGGCCAGGGTCTAGGGTTCATTGGCCCTGTAAGTACACTTTGCATATTCAGGGCGCGGTCTCTGCTCTACATCGCCAGCCGCCTATCGATCGTGTTTCCCGGTCAGCGCAACCCTTGGCTTGCCCTCACTCTCCTGCCTGCCGCCTTTCGCCAATTGCCCCTCCCCCTCCCCCTTCTCTCCCCTTCTCCTTGCCTCTTCACGGCATAGCCCCCTCATTGTCTCCATATACTGCGTGTGTTTGTACCCTACTCACCACCTTCGTGTGGGTCCCTTCCTGAAGTGTTCTTGACCCCGGATCCCATCTCAGTTATCTTCAAATTTCAAAGTTTTTTGGCCCTCGCAGCATCCATCCACTCAAGTAGGATAGGAAGCAGAAGCGTGAACTAGTGTCTTGCGGTTCAACGACGACGTCTTGCGGAATATTCTTTTATAGATTTCCTGGCTTTTTGTGCTTTAATCAGTTACGTCTCGCATTTGCAATCTTTACGTTTTGCATTCCCGGGAGATAGAAAACAAATGGCGCGTCGATTATTTCGCAAGTTCAATGACATCTCGCTCTCGTCACCTGAGGTCTCGCCCTCATCTATCGGTTCGAAGTCATCTTTCTTCGCCACTTCGTTCCCATCTGTGAGCAAGCAGAAGCCGGTCGAGTTCCTAAGAAAGCGCGTACGGATACGACGGAATTTGTCGGCACCCCTCGGCGCAATCCTCACCTTTCCTCTTGCGATTCTCCTCTTCGGCATCCTTCAACTTCTTCGGCGGGATTCAAATGGTGCCGGCATTGGTTTCCTCCCATCTAATAGACTGCCAAGTATAAGGTAATTTAACTGCGCAATACTTTCACAAGTTTACAACTTCAATATCTAATATACTACTTGTTATAGAGCGATGAATGAAACAATTGATGCGCCATTCGTTATTGGTTGCATGGAGCCCGATACTTCGAGACCGCGTGCGAACGCCGCTCTGGTCGTGCTCGCTCGCAATAAGGAAATTGACGGTGTTATCGACTCGATTAAATCGCTCGAGCGCCACTTTAACCGCTGGTATCATTATCCTTATGTCTTCCTTAACGATGGTGACTTCAATTCTACATTCCGTGAGGCGGTTCTCAATCACACCGAGTCCAAGGTCGAATTCGGAAGGATCGAGAAGTCGCTCTGGGACTTCCCGTCTTGGGCTGACGAGGAGGAAGTGAAGGAGTCCATTGCCCAACAAGGTGACGCGGCGATTATGTACGGAGGAATGGCATCGTACCATCACATGTGCCGATTCTATTCGGGCTCTTTCTACAAGCACCCGCTCTTAGCGAAATACGACTGGTACTGGCGAGTGGAGCCGGATGTCAAGTACTTCTGTGACATCACTTACGACCCTTTCCTTTACATGCAGGACCGTGGCAAGGTGTATGGGTTCACCATTGTCATCAAGGAACTCATCGACACAGTCCCGAACTTGTTCAGATATGCGTCTGGTTTTAGACGGTCGCACAACATCACCTCGAAGGGCATGTGGGAAGTCTTTCTACAGAAAGATAACGGGGAACCGGAACCTAAGGGACCTACAACAACTGGGTTGGACGATGAGTTCAGACTGCCTGAGCCTGAACAGATCGACCCTGAGGCAATGAATGGAGAAAAGTATAACCTCTGCCATTTCTGGAGCAATTTCGAAATCGCAAGGCTCGATTTCTTCCGAAGTAAGGAGTATAACGAGTTCTTCGAAGTTCTTGATAGAAGTGGTGGCTTCTGGACTGAGAGGGTGAGTGGCTTTGCTGAAATGTGGCAAGTGTTCTATCCAAAAATACTAACTCACGACTTAGTGGGGTGACGCACCTGTACATTCGCTAGCCGCAGGTATTTTCCTGGCGCCTTCGCAGGTACACTACTTCAGGGATATTGGGTATCGACACACGACTATTCAACACTGTCCCGGCAATGCTCCACGGAAGCAGCTTCCACGGACGCCGTACGTTCGAGACCCAAAAAACAAGAAAGAGCTTGAAGAAGATAGATATTGGGACTCGTGGGATGTTGACAGGGAGAATGGCGTTGGCTGTCGATGCAAATGTGACACTGATATCACTGATGTCGAGGGCAAGGATGGTACCTGTCTGGCCGACTGGGTTGATGCTATTGGCGGGTGGGCCTCGTGACAGTAGCAGGTTCTATGTCAGAAAGCAGAAGTGTGATAGAAAGTATGGTATAGAGAGCATACGAGTCTCTTCTCGTCAGCAATTTGTTAGTTTTTGGCATTCATCTTCACGTCTTCGGCTTTTCATTAAACCTCTCAACAATGATATTTCCTCGACGCCCGTGCATTCGTCTTCGGTTCTTCGACTTCTCTAAAATCTCACCAAGAACATATCCTTAACGTCTGTCGCGGAAACTTTTATAAAATGCCAGTTCATCATCTGGTATTAATGATAATTTTTAATAATTTACACTTTCATTTTCCTCTTACGGTCTAGATTTTGATGCCAGTGTCGAGGTGCGGTCCTTTTTTTGTTGGGTGTTTACATTTTTGTGTTTTTACAGCTTCATTTACATAGTTTTATCAGTTATTCATCTTTTTGTTGGTCATATTACATTATTCATTGACTTTTTGTTGATTTGTCGTTGTGTACGTTGTAACACTATTGTATGAGATTTTTAGTTTTCCTTTTATTTGTGTCTGTAAAGCATACTTGGGCGAAGTAGTTTAGATGGGTTTGTTGCTCTCCTATGAAGTTTTGAAAAGCTTTTTAGTTATAATGTGATAACTGGAATTTATTGTTCTCACTTACGCAGGTTCATAGCCCGTTAGATCTTCCCATGATATAAAGTGAGAGACCACCACTTATGAATAATTGCGTACATCATATATATAGATAGTACTGTTATTTATACGTGAAAGAGTCTTATTATTGAATCAAATATCATTGCTACCGTCCATCGTTGAAATATGGAGCTTTTAGTAGGGTAAAGTCTCTGAATTTACATGGAGATAACACCTTTACAGGTGGGTAAGACACCTACTTCTAATGTTGTCGTCGATTTTGGAAGTTTTATGCTAGAAATTGTACGTTCATTAAGCTTAGCAATAAGTTTACAGTGCAACAGACGACTGATTATCGATGGCATTATGAGCATCTGAATATGTGTTGCACTTATTTGGGTATATTGGGCCCTTTTTGGCCCCACTGTGCAATACAAGAACCTCAAATGATATGAATAGTATAATACAAATAAGCACCTATCAAATAATCAATACACCATGCAAAAACCAAAATCAAATGCCATAATATATGTACACATCAATGATACACCACACCAAACGTCCGCCATATTTACAAATTCCATGCCACCCTTTTATGCGTCTCTCTTCCCATGCATTATGCGTCTCTCTTCCCATGCATCTCCCAATTCTATAGTCCATCCAACCATTCCTCATTTCTCCCCTTCTATTTCTTCGACTCTGTCCAGGCCTTCTCCCTCCGACACTCCCTCCGACACTCCCTCCTCCGTCTGCCAACTCTGTAGGATTTGTACTCTCTCCAGCTGATCTTCTTCTGTCTGAAGAGCATGATACGGTTGCGCATATATTGAGTCTCCCGCCGCTTGCCACGGTAGTAGATGATCATAGCGAACAACTTCCGATATACCTTCTTGACAAATCCATACTGCGTAACTCGCTGCGGCGAGTTTGTAAGCTTGAAGTTTCGATAATTGTACCTGGTCTCCCAATCCTGACGTTTATATAGCGCCTCCAGAAGTTCGCTTAGTTCGCGCAAAGTCCGAGTCTCGAGATACATCCGCACATTGGACGCTCTCTTGCCTCGTTTCCTCTCTTGATCGATCAGCCGCCGGCCGGGTACCAGAAACCGCTCCGCAAGATCGGCCGCTGTGAGGAACTTCCCGTTATGCGCGAACGCCAGCACCCGCGAGTTCCAGTTTCTATTTGAGAAGCGTACGCCGAGTCGCTCCATTTGTGCCCACAGCTTCTCGACCATATATGCGAGACCACTGTATATCAGCGAGTTCATCCTCTGGGTCAGCGCGTCGCAAAGAGCGTGGCGAGCGTATCCGTCCAGCCGACTGTCGTACTCACCGGTGTCAGGATTGTATCTCCTGTGCTGCGTGAGGACTGCGCTCATCAGACGGCTCCATCTGTCATTCACCATGTTCCAGTCACGGGCTCTCCCCGCGGCGAGGCATGCTTCACATTCGAAGTCAAAGTTTGGCTCAACCTGGTCGGCGTATTCCCTATCAGCGTTGACGATGTTGAACTTCCGGATAACGTCCTTGTAGCGCTCGGCTTCGGCTGGGTGAAGCAAGCGTAAGATTGGTGTAAACAAGTAGGCGGGGACAGTTGTTTTTGGGTTCGTCTTCTCCGTGAGATCGACCCGGGGGAATGCTTCTGTGAGCAGGTCGATCATTCTAAATAGTGATTCACTTGCCCAACGACGACGGCGATCGCGGCATGCTTGTATCAGTACGAGGAGCGTGACAAATGAAGGCGAGATACCGCTCAGAAGCATTTCGGCGTACTTTCTCTCCACCATTCGCGGCTTCCCGCTCCTGAGATATGCGGACATAAGTGCGGTGTAGTGGAAAACGTCTTGTTCTATGCCGACATTGGGTAGCTGCTGGAACACATTTTCCGCTGCCTGAAGCTGGCCTGAAATGCCGAGATAGTGGATCATGATCCCGTACGTGACTGCATTCATCGGCACGGACATCTCATTCATGCGTTGTATCAGTCGCTGAATGCCATTCGAGTCCTGGTTGATCGCGAAGCCGTGCAGTAGCGTCGCAAACAACTTCGTGTCTGGCACAGTGTCGGCTCGTCTCATGCGTTGCAGAATACTCTTCGCCGTCCTGTTCATGTCACTATTACCTCGCACGTGTGCCATCGCCAGAGCATTGAACACTCCTGGATCCGTGTCCACGCTGTAGTGTTCAATGAACTGGAACACCCGCTCTGCTCCCTTGGCGTCGCCTTGTTTCGCGTATTGCGACATCAAAGTAGTGATATGTCGCTTTGTAGGCATTATCCCTTCGCTGATCATCCTTCGGAACGCCGCGAACATCGCTGCAGCATTTCCCTGCTCACGGTACGCGGTGATGAGTAGATTGTAGACGACATCATTCCGCTCTAGACCAAATGCCTCGATCGAGTCGAACACGGCGACGACACCATCAATGTCTCCCACCCTGAGCCGACTCCACATCATCGTGCCAAAGACTTGGATCGGGATGTGCATCCCGCGCTGTATCATATCCTCGAACAGCTGATTCACCAGCTCTATCTGTCCGATCTCGCCGAGTGCATGCATGGTGACGTTGTAGTGGTGCGCGGACGGTTTTCGCCCGGAAGCGATGATGTTCTCAAACAGCACTTGCATGCCCTTGTAGTCTTTGAGGGCAGCGAGGGTCTCGAGCTTTGAGCCAATGATGACCTCACTGTCGTTACAGTCGACGTTAAACCGGTCGAAGCGGCTGATGAGCTTTGCCGCTTCGTCAGCTTGGCGTTGGCGATTGAGCATACGCACAGTGCGCGCGAGATCCCCTCGATTGAACTCCTGCCCCGACATCTTCAGATACACGTCCCGAGCAAGTAGCGGTGATCCCAGTTCTGCGAGGATTCTGATGGCCATTCGCGCAACTCGATTGCCGAATGCAGGGTAGTCGCAGATCATGCGCCCCACGATTTCGACAGGATCTAACACTTTCCTGAGCATGTCTCGGAAAAACACCTCCTTCTGCCGCACGTTGTACTTCATCTTCGGATCCGTTTTCGAGTTGAGAGCACCCCATAGATAGAGCACTTGATCATACTCCTTCCTGCGCAAGTGGTACTGCTCGACCATCTGCCACTGCGTATCCATCGCATGTGGAAGCAAATTAGTGCACTGGAGAAATGCCTCGTCTGCTGCCTCGCTCATGTCCAACCCCGTCATAGCCCACAGTCTGAATCTGAAGTCTATCTCCGTCCGTTGGTGCTCCGGCACATCATTGAACATGAGGATGATCCGCTGCCAATCCACTTCGCGCTGTGACTCCCTGAAGAAATTATACACCCGCAGCCGCTGTTCCATGATCTGAACACGGGACGTGACTGACTTGCAGCAAAGTCGCCAGAGGTCCCATGCCACGTCTGCAAGCGAAACATTTTTCGATCTTGTGATGCGAATGAGATTTGTGAACCGCTGGTCTGGATCACTGGGGATGTCGAAGTACGACAACGGAGGTTCTCTGTCCTCCTCGGGGCTGTCCAGGGTTTCCAGCGAAACGTCCCAGAATACACTTCGTTTGAACTTATGGTACCGAGTTTTCCGATTATGCGTTGGTGTCATTGATGCTTCGAATGTAAGTGATGGCGATGATGACGACGATGGTAATGACGACGATGATGGTGATTGTGATTGTGATGATAGTGTTGGTGATACTGACGATGATAATGATAACGATGCAGTTGTAGATGCATTGTAATTCTCGTCATCGTCAGCGTCGGCTGCGTGTCGCAATTGGGCACCGCATCCCGAGAATTGCCTACGTCGACCGTGATGTATGATTCGTAGTAGCAGTTTGCTCTGATCGAAATGGCGCGAGGTCCTCTGCGACAGGCGGCTTATGAACGCCAAGGTCTGCTCTGGATACAAGAATTCAATAAGCGATGACGGAGGCGGTGTTCCTGTCATTGCATTTGGCTGCCGTCCCGAGAACGAGAAGAAAGTCGACCAGCATGAGTGGAGCGACCACCAGAGCAGGTCGTCATGCGTAGCCCGGAACGGTCGGCCGAGGTCCAGTAATGGACCGACGCGCCGGGCCATGCCCTTACGAGGAGGCACAGGGACACCGACTGTTTGCTGCTGTATTCGCGCGCGTGACGGAGGCTGGCTGGCACACTAATTGGCAGATTGATGATGGCTGCTGCTTCTGCGAACGTTGTGACAGACTGGCCCCGAGGCGCGGTCGTGGTAGTGGAGAGATATGGGATGCGATTCGATGGTAGATTCGGATGTGCTGGTACTTCGATCTTTCGATCCGTCCCTGATTGTTACCATTAGAAAAAAATTGTTCTCGACCAACTGCTCGAATTCGATGTGGAATGAGCTAGGCAAGTTACGCACTAGTGTTCTCCGTGCGAAACTCAAAACTACAATTGTTGTGACTATAAGTAAGCCAGTTTGATTACGCTAACGCTATGTGGACTAGTTGCGGAGCCACTACGAGCTCTCCCGCTCAAGTATTGCTCCCAAGTCCCAACCGCTTTTCATTCACGAGCGATCTAATATACATTCGTTGCTCGAGCAAGGCAAATAGACCATTAAGCGAGAAACATCCAGACGATTAGCTGAAGAACAATGTCGAAGACACTTTCTGCGTTGCCCAAGTCCCGTGGGCCGTTCAAAGTGCCAGCATCCATGCCTGATGGCGTACACAAGCGCAAACGTGAGCAGCTTCTTTCGTTTGTCTTCTGCTGATCTGGAAGCTAAGACAATTTTTTTACATATAGTCGAAAAGATTAAGAACACACTATCACATAATGCCGACGTCAAGAGACAATACCGCAAGACGCTGAAAAAATTGGGTTTGGAGGCCCCACCTAGGTCTCCTCATCGTGGAACAAAGCGTGCGGCTACCGACGAGCATGAACACGCAGGGGACAGCGATGATCTTGAGGGAACGATAAAGGATGGCGGTGATAATGAAGCAGAGAAGGCGGTGAGATTCTGATATTTAGTGTGTCTGCTCTAAATGTTGGAGTGACTGACTTTTTGATAACAGACGATGAAAAGACAGAAGATATTAAAGATATCACGATTCCAGAAGGAAGAGGCAGCGGCGGCCAAGCTACAGGACGAACGAGAACGGTCACGGAAGGAGCGTGAACGAAGGGAGGAAGTGCGTCGGCAGAAGTTCGAAGAACGACAGCGAGCGAAGAAGAAAATGATGCAGTACACTAGGACGGGGCAGCCAAAGCTTGGAGCACGTATGGACGTCTTATTAGAGAAAATTAAGAAAACTACATGAGATGTGTAGGGCCTGATAAGAGAACACTAGTGTACTATATTTCAGATCATGGCATTAGTATTGATGTGTTTGTGCAGCGAAAGGATTAATGAGTATTTTTGAAGTTTATCTTGGATTAAACGGGAGTCCAGGCTTTTACAATATTGTTTGCTGAGATGACTAGAAAACTGTCTATTACCTCTGGGCTATGTTTTTGTGAACATGCATGATTTTTGTGGATATTCGACGTGATCGACTGCATGCTATCACGAATGGAGTAAAATCTACCTAGAATTAGGTATCGCTATTGAGCACAGCAGTTCCTAGTGATCCAAGATTCAAGATTTGGCGGAAGTCCCTGATCATGGTTCGTTGAACCGGAGTGTTTGGAAGTTCATTACCCTTGCTGGCCTTACCAGTCGGGGCGCCAAACACCGTGTCCTAGTGCTCGACAAACCCGTCAGTGGCATCGCCCAACGACCACTGAATACACAAGGCCACCAATACAAGTCTTGAGACAAACCTGTACCTACGAGCCCGTGTTCCCCCCCACAATTTCACGCTGCCGTCATTAATACTACTTCGTCGTACGTTAGTCGCTTTACTAGCGGGCGTCCTTCTTTACCTTGTCGTCCCTCAGTTCTTTTCTCGCGAATCGCCGACATCAACAACCACAACAACTGAGGCCGTACCCACATACTCCATACCGACTGCTCCTCACCTCCAATCAGACAGAACAATGTCTGCAGTTCGGGTACCTGCGCTGACCGAGCACACCGCTACTTTTATCTTTATGCATGGTCTTGGTGACTCAGGGTCTGGCTGGAAGTTCCTTGCAGACGAGTACAGACGTCTGCGGGCATTGGATCATGTCGCGTTCGTCTTCCCGAATGCCCCAAGGCAGAGAGTTACTTTGGTACGCATCATGAGAAGCGTTGGTTATACCCGAGTGATTAGACTAATTGCCTTCTTTGCAATAACCAGAATTTCGGTCTGGAGATGCCATCGTGGTTTGACATTGTATCACTTGACAAGGTCGAAGCCGAGGAGGACGAGCAAGGTATGCTTGAGAGTGCGGGTCGCCTACGAAAATTTATTGCGGATGAACTAGCGAAAGGAATCAAGTCAGAACGGATAGTAATCGGTGGTTTCAGTCAGGGCTGCACAATTAGTCTGCTGGTAAGTCATTCCGCATAGGACATCTCGAAAAGTTCAATCACAGCACAACTAATTTGTATTAAAGGCTGGTTTGACTACTGATATTCAACTCGGTGGCGTGGCTGGTTTGTCGGGATTCCTCCCTCTGAGATCTAAGATTGCTAAGGTTTGTTAAATCCCCTGCTGCCGCATGATTGGGGACTGACGCCCATCCTTCCAGCTCCACCAAGAAAATGGTATAAAATTGCCGTTTTTCCTTGGCCATGGCACCAATGACCCTGTTGTTAAGTATGAATATGGTGTCTTCACTAAGCAAGTTCTCGATTCGTTGGGGCTACCACTCGAGTTCCACGAATACAAGGGTCTGACTCACAGCGCGTCACCAACTGAGATAGAAGACCTACTCGCGTTTTTGAACAAACGATTACCCGAGAAATTTTAATCTAATGTAGATGGTTATATGGTATAGATGATTTCATTATTTCAATGGGCCATATTGTTTGCAATAGTTCGTTACGTTACATACAATATCTACAATTGAAACACGCAAATTTCGAACTAATATGGACACTTTAAATCCCAAGCGTCCGTATTGAATTTCAAGATAGCATTAGAGATTCTTCACGTTCAAACTGTCAAAGTCAATATCAGCATGTGAACCTCGGCCCTTCCTAGACCAAAACGGAATATGAACGCAACGAACACTAAATCTACATGATGTAAATCCAGCATATATGTGTATACACAGAGAGTTTGTAGTAAATGCTAATGAGAACGTTGAAATACCTATCCCAGAACTCCATAAATGCTCATTTATAACGAAGAAATTATAGCCCTGTCCATGAAAAGTCGTAACAAGAGATCAGAGCCTTCTTCATCAAGCATCAAGCCTATAACCTTTACAATTGACCATAGTCCAGGCTGCTGTCTCATCCCTGATAATCGTCGTTGAGATTGTTCCCTGGTAGCACACCAAAGTTGGCTCCATTCCTTCCTTGCGATAAATCAAGTACCGGACTTCCAGCTCGATCCAGAAACTTAGACACTTGAGATTTCGCATGATGTAACATTCCAGGCAGAGTCTTTTCGCTGGATCTGCCTGTGACAGTACCGGGATCAGATTGGTTATCAAGTTCTGCAGAGACGGTAGATGTCGTCGGTGAGGCCGGCATCGTGGATATACCCTGTGCATGCTGCTGTTGATTTTTGGCAGCTCCGTTTGCTAGTTTTCGCTTCTTTTGAGCAGGCCTAGGAGGAGATTCATCCTCTGTTACATAAGGCGAAGAAGGCGACATAGATATTGGCGAAACAATCGACTGAGCAGCGGAGGAAGCGGTTGCAGCACTAAGAGTATATCATTAGCATTTAAGTCACAATAAACATGCCTCGCACGTTTAATCCCCCAAGCAAAAGATAACAGAGAACTTGAGCTCTAAATCAACGTACTTCTTGGCTCTAGTTCCTCGCCCTCCTAGGCATCTCTCCAAATGAGCCGCATACCGCGAAGGAGCAATTTTCCTTACGCAGTTTGTGCATTCAACGTAAGATGCCGAGTCTGAAGCCTGCTGCTTTCCACGCCCATAGATATCCTGCCCAGGACGTGTGACGTAATTTCCGGCCCCACTGGCAGCGGCAGATCCAGAGGCGCGAGAGTTGTGGATAGCGCCGCACGAAGGACAGGGCTGACGACTTCGCTTCTCTCTTGAGAAGGCGGCTAGTGCAATGTCATGCGTAATCGGATGAACGAGATCCTGGAGAAGCGATAGACTCTGTACAGTAGTAAGCATATGTTGAATTGAGTAGTACTGCCAGTATTCCGAGAGAGCCATCCGGCAGCTGATAAAGGTGAGCACGTCACTTACCATCATCGGCAGATTGATCTGAGACTGTGTCGAAGACATTGATTGGGACGAACGTTAGAATAGAAATCCCCTGTGTTTATGTGTCAATAGAAATCTGTGATAAGCCCTAGTTCTAATTACTGGTTGCTCAAAGATTATGCTAGGAAGCAAATGGGCTGAAGAGTAGGAAAAACCCTAAAACTACAGTTAATACAATAGTATCATAGTATAAATCGTACGGAACTATCAAATAAGGTTGGCGGCCGACCGTGCTTGAACCAAAATTAAAGTGCCCGAGTCGCTTACAAGCAAACTTATAAGACCTAATCGATATTAAAGTTCGCGTTACGGTTGGACAGTAGGGCTTCTCTCAGAACTGACAGATTAGGGCTCAATATTTTCTCCTCAGCTGAGCGTAAGCACTACAAGACATCATCTTTCATGGTGCATTATATTCATCTGCTGAAGGTGAAATTCGCAGACCAATTTCATTGCAGGATATCATTCATATTTTAAATAAATAGGTCTTTACATGTGCACTTTTGACCGGCCCAATTTCGTGTCGTTCGGGACATTACCGTCCGGCACACAGGCTAAAGATATTGTTAATAGCACAGACGATAATAAATGAAAGTAGGAACTTACCAGACAGAACTCTCTCAAGTCGATTTCAAAAGTAATGTTGTGATAAAGATACGTACACTGCACCATGCATATCCACTGAATTAATCGTACATCATACACTACATACTTCGCCGCGGTCGCGCGTGGGGTTCCCCGACCCGTCACACCAAACCCGCCAAAGCAACATCAATTATTGCGTCCGCATGCTGAACACCGATCTGAATCCAATTCAGTGCTGCGAATCCAAACTCTCGAATAATAACTTGAACGTCTCTGAGCGAAATGATTGAGCGGGTAATCTTGTTGATAGCAGTCTTCGCTAGTTATGTGTCTGCAACAGCTCTCACTTACAGCGTGGCCGCGAATGAGCGCGCCTGTTTCTACTCACAAGTCGACCAAGTCGGTGTCAAGATCGCCTTTTATTTTGCTGTAAGATCTAGTTCCTCTTTACAATGTTTGCAGATATCCGGCGCTATGTCTGCATGGCTTCCGTGGAGCTCAGATGCATGGAGCTATAGTCTTTCGATTTAGACTATCTAACGTTATCCTAGGTTCAAAGCGGAGGTTCATTTGATATCGATTATGCCGTCACGACACCGAGTTTGAAGGTTGTTCTAGACGGTGAAAAGGAACGCCAGGGTGACTTTGTCTTCACAGCGAACGAGCTCGGCGAATACCGGTTCTGTTTCTTGAACGAGATGTCAACATTTGCGGAGAAACTGGTTGACTTTGAGATAGCGGTATGTTCATTTTCAGCCATTTCAATCTTCACCGACATACTGACTACGGTCTAAACTATAGGTCGAGAACGAAGCTCGCGCTGAGCTGCCCATCAAGCAAGCCGGAGGTTCTGAGGAAGAGGCATCGCTATTAGAACAGAGCATACACACACTCTCTGGAAAATTGACCTCAATATCTCGTAGTCAGAAGTATTTCCGTACTCGCGAAAATCGTAACTTCAGTACAGTGAGGTCGACAGAATCACGTATGTTCTATTTCTCTGTCGTCGAGGTCCTGGCAATCGTGGGAATGGCTGTTTTCCAGGTGTTAGTCGTTCAGTTTTTCTTCACTGGATGTAAGTTAAATGCAATTGGTTCAGAGTATAGCAATTACCATACTAATTTCCATACAGCGCGAAAGGGATTCGTTTGAGGCATTCTTTATGCTTAACTATCATTCGATGGGTTTACTCGGATGATTTATATTGCCATGTACGATACATATATGTTTACACACTACAGCATCGTATATTGCTTCTAGTGTACTTCGTTAACGAAAGATTATCGGCACACCGGAAGTAGAGCTTTAAATGTGTATAAAATACTTAGCCTCATTAAAGTATATGATTTATCATTTGTGGAAAGGATTAACGATAATTAGCTACAAAGGAAGAAAATAAAATGCATACCCATATTCAAATCATAAACATACAGTATTCATGACACAACTTGACCGTTTCTAGACCTCAATTTATATAAGTACACCCGGAAATTATGTTGCTTCAAGACATCAAGTAACACTGAAAGAATCGAAGCAACATCTTCCCACAATCTCATTTCATCACTCATAGCTATACGCAAGATTATAGGCACAAGTCTCAACCAAATCAGCGTCTGTGACTTTTTCCCACTGATCCCAGCTGCAAATTTTCCAGATCCATCTCTAAACTCTTGATGCTACACAATTCAAAAATGTCAGTAGTGTATTCGATGCACGAAACTCGCTATACACACCTCTTATGAGTTGCTTCCAGGTCCGTGTTGAGTCTGTCACGCTCTGCAATGAGACGCTGCTCCCATTGTCTGAACCTTTGTTCCTCGACCTTGACCTGTTCTGTGAAACGCTTTCTCAAGGTCTCCTCCTCTTCCTTGAACTTGGGATTGTCGAGTTTCCTCGGACGCGCCTCTCCAAACTTGCGGGTCTCCATCTGTTGCGCACGATAAGCTTCATAATGCTTCTCCTCAGTCGTACTAATGAGATCGAGCATGTTCGAGCGAATGAGCACATTTCTGAGCTTCTTAAAGTCACAATGCTGATCATTTTCAACCTCAGCGACGCCCCACAGATACTGACGACCTTTGACGATTCTGCCATCTGGCGTCTCGACGTCGTTCTCAGAGCTAATAACTGAGAATGGCATTGACGCCTAGGAGGAGAATTAGCGTACTGAGCACGGGACATAAAAATTATGAGCAACGTACGATTATGCTCTTAGCCTCTTCAGCAACTGATAGCTCATCTTCATCAATCGGGGGACTGTAAATCTTGATACCCTGGGCTTCGATCACTGAACGAATCTAGAATCTATTGTTAACTTTATTCTCAGTCAAGTCTAAGGTTAGATCACTATACATACTCTCGCCTTAAAGCTTTCCAAATCAGGAGGAGATAAAGTATCAGCCTTCGCAATGACAGGTATGAGATTGACACGGGTGCATAGACGCTTCATGACTTCGACATCTAGAGGCTTCAAAGTATGGCCTGTGGGTCTGATAAAGTACAGGCACGCATGTACACGCATGTCGATCCGCTCCTCACGATGCGGCTGCTGCTCTTGCCGCATGTAGCTCTCATGTTGGTCATCCAAGAACTCCACGATTGGCATCCACGCGTCTTTGTTATTGACATAGTCGCCGAATCCAGGCGTGTCGATGATGGTAAGTTGAACTTTGAAAAATCGCTCCTCGAGTTCAGCCTTCGTGATCTCCAGTTCAACAGTTTTATCCGTCTGTTTGGCATGTCGACGTTTGTGGTCGGCGTGGCTCTTGAGCGTAGTAGAAAACAATGTGTTTATGAATGTCGTTTTTCCTGACCTATATCAGCATTTGAGGGTTTGCGAATGGCCAACACCATTTATACATACCCAATCCAGATTCACCGCATACCATAAGAGTAAATGATGCCCCACGCTTCGACACAATTTTGCGCCTACAGTACTATCATTAGCAAAGTAACCAGGATATTCCCAGCATGCAGTGGATATGAACTGGACATGAACTGGACACGCGTCGAGAAGGAAGATGCAGTACAACCTTTGATCGGGCAGATTTGCAATCCCTATAGACGAACTCATCTTAATTGCAAGCTATTCCAACACGCAATTTGGTGGAAACGAACCAGACGATGAAAATATAAAGTGAACGGAGAGAGGAAAGGGTGTGTTAAGGGGTAAATACAAGTAAGCTTGCACGACTGGGACGCCTCATCGACGCGTGCCGAGCTAGCTTCATGGGACCATGTGCACCGCCCGAGCTTCGAACAACGGCCCCAATTTATAGGGCTAGGGCGCAATCTACCCGACGACGAGAAAAAACATTTTGGGTTCATTCGACAAAACATTTCATCGACAGAAAAGGCCGCGTTAACGATTTGTTATCGCGTGTGGATAATTGTGGCCGATTGGCATATTCCATGCATAGTTAGTGTGCAAAGGTCAGCTATGATCACGGGCAAACGCATTATAGGCGCTGCTGTCACTCGACCGTCAGCAGTCTGGTCTCCTCTGTCGCGAGCTGCTTGCAAACAATATGTCCCTATAGCTACTATCGTCACAAAGCAGAAGGACCCCAAAGCTCCTAAGAAGGAGACTTTGCGATTGAAGCCGGAACAACGACGACGGCGCAAGAAAGAGACTTTTCAGACCGTCACGAGAACATTTGAAGGCGCGTTGGCGATGTTGAAGAGAAGGACCGAGAAGAAGACGATAATACAAGAGACTGTTCGCCAACTTACTCCGATCGAACTTCTTGCGGAAAGTTTGAAGAAGTTAAATGCGGAAGATCGAAAGAAGTTGAAACTTGAGAAGAAGAAGGAGAAGTCCAGAATCCGCGTGTCTAGCCCGTCAGTTCGACTTGTCACAATTCTGATCAGTAAAGCGTCGGAAGCGGAACATGTTGAAGAGATTATGTCGAATTTACGAAGATTGACGAAGCAAGGGCTTTACAAGATACCGGCTTGGCAGACAGCCAAGCTTATTCGTGTGTTGTCTGTAAGAGGCTTTTATCGTGAAGTAGCGACTATGGCTCACGCTAGTGACGCCTATGGTCTCTACATGGGCCTTCTGGCGAAGAAGGAGCTTGTCAGAGCTTGGGCGAATCGGGTGGATGTTGCAGGATGGAATCTCGGAAACGTCGCCAAGGTTGATCGCATGCTGGAAAAAGTGTCTGACGGGAAAGGAGTTCAGCGTGCGTTGAAAGTGCCCTCCTTTACGGCCATGGCACTAGGAGGTTTAGCGGTTCTAAGGTCGAACGATAGCTCTCCTGAGAAGAATTCTCTCGATCTTTACAAGGCAAAGGTTACAGCATATTCAAAAGCGCTACAATCTAAATGGTCGAGTTTTCCATCACTTAATCCCACCGAATCAGATCTACAATCGAAGTCATATATAGCGGATATGCGACGGCATGTAGCAGATTATGAATTTAGCCTTCGCGGCCTATTGAGTGCGGCTGAGACGGTTGAGGATAAGAAACTGAAGGAATTTTGCCTCATGGCGGCTGAGAAAATACGGAATTCGATAGACAAAGCTAGAGCGATTCTATAAAGGTTTACAGGACCCGTCAGCGAATATGCCTGGAAGTGAGGAGTGGATTTGTGCGGAACAGTATTGTCATATAACATATGTGCGTGTATTAGCCGAACCAACAATACAGGCCAACTATGCGTGGTCTTACCACGAATCTAACCTCAACCCCCGTGAGATGTTACAATAAACCATTATTTTTTAATTTTATGTCCTCCACCTTGATTCCACTGCAGCCGTGATAACCGCGGTGGCCATCGAGGAGGCCGTGGCGGAGGCGAGGAGGCCGCCGAAGGCCCCTGAAAGACTGGTAGACGAGAAGAAGGAGTATCGCCTCTACGCCTCGGAACGGCAGTTAATCCAACATATCGTGCTACTCCAGCGGCCATGAGGACGGCGACACTCCGGAACAGCCTGCGCCTTCGTATACCTCGCTCTAAGTTGATTTTACTATTGGTGTTCCCCAGATTCCCTGAACCTTCGTATACCTCGCTCTCGTTGATATTTACTACTGGTGTTCACCAGCTTCCTCACTGTGCGTTGCCCTCTATTAGTTGCGGAATGGCGCATGAAATTGTTCTTTGCTTTATGTCTACGATCTCTTTACTTAATATGGATAGCTTGACTTGAATGAGTGAGTATGCTTTCTGCATCGAAAATCCGCCGACTGTTGTATGAACAGCAACATTATTGCACGTCTATTGTACAGGAGTTTATTCTAAGTAAGATACCTCTATCGCATCGGGAATAAGACAGCTATTATCTAATTGTGACATGGACAGGACCTTACGTCTTCTTGGCGCCATACTTCTGGACCACTTTACCATCGGGAATTGTAAAGAACACAGCCGGCGAGCCTTCTGCAAACGCTTTATCAAGTTTATAATATCCTTTGCGTTCGAACTGAATAATATCACCAGCCCTCATGTCGCGAACGTTGAGATCACCTATTGCAGCAACATGGACCTCAGTCGTGGGATTGACAAAGTCGGCGACATCGTCGGAATCGCCAAGCTTTTCCTGGGTGATCAGATAGTCGAAATCAACGAGATCGATCGGAGTCGCATCCTCAGTAGCCGCGAGCCAGGTAACCTTCTTATCTGTCTTGCGGAAATCACCTTCAAGATTGAGCACAGCGTCTATGCTGGTCACAATATCATTCTCCTTGTGGATATTCTTGAGAATAGCATTGCCCCAATCCATCAAGGTAATTTCTTCGTTGTCCTTGAATGTTTGCGCGTCTTCCTGATCGATATAGATCTCGGAGCTATAAAGAACCTTTTTAGTTCCAACGGCAGGGTTCTTCTTGTGCTTTGGCTTTTCCTCCGTATAAGGTTCATTAGGACCTCCTTCAATCTTAATCTTAACGCTAATATAACACATTAGAGCTCAAACTAATTGAATGACTTCGTAAACACTTACATATTTTGCTTCACGACAGCAACATGCCGAGGAGCGACCGGGTCAATGACTTTCTTATTGGTCGCCCAGATCAAACTCCAATCGAGATTCAAGATATTCTTGGACGGACCCTGCCCTAGGATGAATGTTCTGAGTCCTTCGACAGTCATTCCACGTCTGCGCACGCCTGTTGCAGTTAGTATGTATGCAACAGATACAACTTCCATGCTAATTAAAAAGCCATACCTCTGATCGTAGGGAATCTTGGATCATCCCAACCTGTAACAATACCTTGATCGACGAACCACTGGAGCTTACGCTTGCTGAGAAGAGTTCTGACAAAGTTGATTCTGCTGAAGTCCCAAATGTAGACCTTTCTGAGTTTGATGTTCTTCAGCATCCATTCATACTGCGCATTTCTATCACGATACTCGGAGGTACGCAACGCATGAGTAACTCCTTCAATTGAATCGACAATGGGGCAACAGAAGTCGTAAGTCGGATAAACTTTCCACTTCGCTCCGGTACGATGATGAGATGTCAGATTGCAGCGATATATAACAGGATCTCTCAATGCCTTATTGGGAGACGTTACAGAGATCTTAGCTCTAATGCAGTTCTTCAATCCCTGTTGCACGGATTAGTTCAAACCTGTCCCTTGACATGTTCAGTCCTAGTACGCACCTCCTCCGTTGCAACTGTCATGTCCTGGAAAACCTTCAAGTTCTCCTCTACAGTACGCTCACGGCGTTGACTGGCAATGCCTTCGGTTCGCTCCAGGCGCATCTGTTCAACTGGAGTATCATCGGCGTACGCTTTGCCTTCCTTGATCAGTTGAATGCAGTAATTGTACAGTTGCTCGAAGTAGTCCGAGGAGTAGGTGATGACATCTCCCTTGATCCCCATAAGCTCGAGATCTTCAAGGATCGCATCTTGGAACTCGGTCTACATACAACAAACCAGTCAGACCACTGCAGCATTAGTTCGACCCTTTCTGCCAGTTATACATTACGTTTTCTTTGCTGGGGTTCGTGTCATCGAAGCGAATGATCAGCTTCCCATGGTAGTGTTGCGCAAAATATTGGTTCAGCAGAGCAGCCTTAGCGTGTCCAATGTGCAAATATCCACTTGGCTCGGGCGGGAATCTGGTGACGACCTTTCCATCTTCTGCATTCACCAGTTTGATGTTGAAGTTGGGACCCTCTTTTGCAGCTTTTCCGGCTTTTCCAGCCTTGCCTGCCTTGGGCTCCCCTTTGGAAGCAGGAGGAGGATCAGCTGCATTTTTCTCGAGAACGTTGTCAGCCATTCCGTGTCAATTTGTTGATGGGAATTGCCAAGGTGTTGATAGAAATATCCTTGAGAAAATTTGTGGTGCGAGTCATTTAACTTCATCGCAAATGAAAAGGAGACACGTACATAAATGGACCGAACCTTCAAGTATCTGGGTATAAACTTCCAAACATGTGGCAAGAGCCGTCCGCTAGATTTTACCAATGGTCAAGGTTAGGGCGCGCTACGATTATCCTTGTGCATGATCGCATGAGGATACATATTGGTGATGCATTTATTGGTCTAGTTAGCAGTTCTTGATACATTTATTTTACCTTTGTGTTGGAGTTTTTGTTTACGGGTCAAGTTACGATCCCTAGGTTTTGGCTTGGGCAGACGTGGCCCTTCATACTTTGAAATTCTTTCATTTTCTCGCGAGTAGTCTGGATGGCTGGTCTGTAAGAGGCAAGTTTGGGTAGAGTAGTGGAGCAGATACTGGCGGCAGTGGCTGTAGATTGACTGGAATTAGATTCGGAAACTGACTTACGAATTTGAATAAATATTAAGATTATACGAAAAGTGATTTATCCCTTTTCATCCCGATGTAATTGGTCATTATATTTAGACCGATTATCTGCTTACTATCAATAATGTGCTGACGATCTTGAACTTGATTTACGCGAGATCGAAGAGCATGAGCATGGAGGTCATGCAATATATACTCAGTACATTTAATTACGCTTCGAACCAAATGCCGCCCTAGTAGTGACTAACTGACTGCTATTGTAAAGTTGTTGCTTCTGGATACATCTTTTAACAACAGCATATTCACCGCAACTATTCCACACCCTGCGCTAATTTGGAGAAGTTCGAAGGAAATGTGTGGGGCATTCATATCTGCGGGAAGACTATTATTAGTACTCTAACTGTAATCGAATTAATTTCTCCGCTATATGTACCCGTAAGGATTCTTCACCAAGTAAAGTTGATGATATGTTTCGGCATCCCAAAAGTTCTCCATTGGTATTATCTGCGTAACTATTGTTTGTGAGGTATAGAAGGTCTTTTGCATTTTCACCTTGACTTCTTCGGCGATTCTCTTCTGCTCCTCCGATTGATAGAATATAACAGATCTATACTGACCACCTCTGTCGGGTCCTTGTCTATTGACAGTTGTGGGATCGTGCATGCGGAAGAAAAAATCTATCAGCGTCTCGTATGACACTACCGAGGGGTCGAATACGATCTGTAGGGCTTCGGCATCTGCACCAATGAGTAACGGCATATGAGAGCCTCATTTGTAGTGGCAAACAGATATCAAGAAAGAAACATACGTCCAGTAGTATCTGTGCAAACCTCCTTGTAACTAGGACTTGATTTGGAGCCATTGGAGCCACCACTGTAGCCTACGCGCGCATCAAGAAGTCCCTTACCGTTGCCAAAATATTTGCGATATATGTGTTCAACACCTGCAAAATGTAATCTTTCTTAGCGTCAACAAAATAAAACTGTCATTGGAGAATATACCCCAGAAACATCTACGGTTTCATTTGTCAGTTAGAAATCGTTCAACCATCAAAACTAGTTGGTAATAAACGACGATAGCTTACCCAGCGGCTATTGTGGCAACTTCAGCACCTTCAGGGACCGTCAATGTCGGCGAGATTAAGCTGCCCGTAATTACAGTTCCGCCTGCTGTTCCAGATGGAACGACAGCACTTCTGAAAGGACGAAGAATAGACTGGAACAAAAATAAAGCCATAATTGCAACACCTAAGAACGAGAAGGCCGTAAGGAACCACGTTGATAGGCGCAATGGAGTATGTTTAAATGGTATTTTGAAATTGCTTGACTGTCTCCCTTACCGAAGTGCCAAAGTACGTAAGATTATTGCAAGGTGACCTAAGGGTAGCTAAAGTAAATTGAAGTCGAGAGAGTATCCGGATTACATAGCCGAACATCACGGGTGCCATGACGACGCCGATACGAATAAGGGATCCATGGCTTGTGTGATGCGAACGCTGTGAGTTGTGACCGCGTCTATCGAATGAACTATGACGACATAACTAACTGTTCCCGAACCCGAGTTCCAGCGGAATTGTGGGGGCCATCTCTAGTTCAGTATTTCGCGAGTTTTCAAGGTCGCGACGTCTCCTTAGCGGATCATTGTTGATCATCATCAGCAGGCTCGGGAGCCTTCTATTCGTTGGCTCAAATTTGGGTAGGAGAGGATAATTCACAACGAGTTGCAATTGATCTTGCTCGTGGTAGCAACTTGAACGAGACAGGCGTTCAATGATACTTAAAAATTAAACATTTCGGCAAACACTCATTTTGTTTGGCTTTTGTCATAAGTTGGTTATATTGTCATTATAATCAATACAAGCACGATGTTTGAGCTTCCACTCCTCACGACTGCACTTCTTGGAGTCACACTGGTGCTGGTCGCTTGGTCCTATTTGCGACAACGGTATCCTGATCTGCATCCGTTTGCACTACGTCACCAATCCTCCATCTCGCCTGTCAGGAACCCTGAAGAATCTGCAGTGCATAGATCGACACTGACTCCGTTTACCTACCCTCTGATCTCTGGACTTAATATTCGGGAAGGACACACGTTCCGTGATGGAGATCTGAGAGATGTATGGGATCTAGCGAAGAAGGGCAAGCTAGGCTATTACGATAAGTTGAAGGGCGATATCGTATACCATGATTTTGGTAGAGCACGCTGAGCAAGAGTCAGGTTAGACTATGCGCTAATCCAACGTTTTTTTTTCACTTTAGAATCCGAGCTGACTCCGTTGATCCATACTGTCGCATCGCGACTCAATCAGTATGCGCCAGGTGTCAAGAGAGTTGGGATATATCTCCCGAACAATATTGAGAATGTCATTGCCACGTTTGCGTGTGCCCATTACGATATCGCAACAGTTCTCCTACCTTTAACTGATGATCCTAAAGAGTTGGAGAAACATTTTCAGGTCTCCCAACCGGAAATTCTACTGTTTGAAGCCGGAGTGATTGATTTCAAAGCGATTAAACTTCCATCGTCAGTTAAGGCGATTGTAATTGTTGTCGACACACCGCAGGAGCATTTGGATTGGACTAAGCAACTGAAGGAGAAAATGGGTTCGGCAATCACGGTCAAAACCTGGCAGGATGTGGTTTCCAACAATATAGCGCCAGAAAATGCTTCTGTCGCTTCTGTCGCTTCCGTTGCTTCCCTGGCGTATGAAACGAATGAAAAGGATTATTTGGGAACCGCTATCTTATCGACATATCTATCGCCAAATGGCGAAATTGAAGTAGCGAAGTTCTCTCATAGGGTATGTTTGACATGTTCTGCTCAGATATGAAATGCACTCTAAATTATTCTACTGGTAGAACGTGATATCGGCGGTGGCTGCACAGTTGCGTGTGATCCCTCAGAGTGAGGCATGGAAACCTACAGATGTGATCGTACCGTTGGACTCTCTACAAGACCTTTATTGCAGAGTTTTATTCTTCGCTGCTCTAACAGCTGGTAAGATCGCATGGTGTCCGCTCGAAGTGAGTGAATAATACTAACTGTTAATGTAAAGGTTCTACTGTTATTTTCTGTGGAACAAGGGGCGGATCTGATATTGATTCACTGAAAGCCGTCGATCCAACAATATTAATCACGTAAGTTAGTACCGCAGCCAGTCAGTGGACAATCCCTCTGACTGAACGAATATTGTAGCTCTGCAAAATCCCTACTCGAAATCATCAAGTTTTCACCAAGTGTTCTCATTAATTTACGACTGAAGCGCTCAGAAGGAATACTTGCTGGTGGTAATCTGCCAAGACCGATCCTGAATGTGTTCTCTCGATTGCGACTAGTTTATACGCACGAAGAGCAACCCCCAAGACTGATTAAGTTGGATCGTTCGTCGGGCAACGTGGTTGAGAATCCTGCCGTATCTCTAAGCTCTGCTAACCTGTCTTTGATACGAGCTCTACTAGGTACGCATGTGATATACGCTCTCACACATTCAAGAATTGTAGGAGCGATTTGTCAAACGCATATGATGGACTACAGAAACCTTGGACAAGTGAGAGTGTTCGGACCCGTGCTACCTGCGCTTGAAGCTGTGGTGAAGGATGTAGAGCATTTGAAGGGCGGAGACAGACAGGGACATGTACGTACTGAGCACCTTGATCTAATATGATCATTCGTACTAACCTGTTTCTAGCTCTATGTCCGTGGACTGCCCACTGCTGATAAGGGATGGGTCTTAACAGACATTGTTGGCCAATGGGGAGACGACGGTTGTTTCAGGGAGCTATAACTATTCTCAGTCTAAAATAGCAGCTCAGGGGTATAGCTTGACAGTTGATGCGTGCGTAGGATCCGGAATGACAGGGGATAAAACAATAATGAATGTCCGAAAGACTCCATGAAGGCCATGATCGTGATCTGGTGGCTTGTAGCCGTGTTGGAAAATAGTATTCAATGATAAATGATTATGTACAAAATCCGCACAAAATCCAAAACACTCACTAAGTCATATCTTCTGCGCTTCATTTAGCTTTGCGCGGCAATTTCGAAAAATCTATCTCGCCCGGACTTGCTTTATTCGTTTTGATCCCGCCGATACGTCTGAATAATGCCTTCGAATTCTTAACTAAGGGTATGACGGAATGGCGCGCAAACCATGGGGTCACTAACAGAGAGAGCATAACACGCACAGGCAGGAGAAACTGGATCGTGTCAGTGTAAGGAAATGATGTAACTATTATAGCACAATTATTAAAGTAACCTTTGTTATCGCGAAAGCCGTTGCGCCGCGTAAAAGAAGTTTCGCTCCCTCGTCTGAGCCGTCAATAGTACCGGGTGGAACCTACTGAGATCAGATTCAGTCCTTCAGCCTGCGTTATGAATGTTTACAACTCACCGCTTTAGTATAGAATTGTTTTCCCATCTCAATGAGCGATTCAGGCAATGGAGGTATCCAGTCAGCGGCCTGAAACAGCCATATCAGCCCAAATAGCGGCACAATGGCTGTAACTTCATGTAGCAAAAGAAATGTGAAAACATATGATCCTGGTGCATCAAGAAGTTTCTCAGCGTATGGCCGTAGTGACGCAGGAAGTTTCAGAAGTATCTTCTTCATTCGATCTCGAGACCTGTTGTCCTTCTCTCCTTCTGGTTTCACACGAACAGCGTTATCCGTTGGCTCAATTGCACGCCGCATATATGACGTGTGATATAGTGCATGGTTGAATGTTGCCCCGGGAGTGAGTAGACTCCGCTTAGGAATCGGCAAGCATGTCGGACCAGTCCGTGTGTGAAGCAGGAAGTCGCATGCACGCGAACTTAGTCGTACGCCCGTACAATATGGCGATATACGAAATAAGGGCATTCGTCAGCACAGACAGAGAAGAGGGAGTTAGCAAATGCAGGACGGAAAGGATATGACAAGGCCACTATCGTAAAGTAATTTCGCATATGATGTGCTCTCTATCGACAAGGAGCCCGAAGTCTATGTCAGAGTATCCATTTTGCACGTGATTTGATCAATGCAATATGATACGAACGATATCGAGTCGCTCGCGAGCAAATTTATGAGCCGCATGACGCGTGTAACAAACTATCTTCATTAAGTGGCTAGCGAACTAGTCCAAGTCTATACTATCACAGCGACGAATATAGACGTACTTCCACCGCTCAATATCGAGCTTTATTCGACCATAAAACAGAGTTCAGTTTTCATTTTCTTGACTGCAAGGTTTCGCCAAATTAAAAGCTACCCAAAAAGACCGACAATCTGGCAGTTCTGGGACTGCAATCAGTTACGCCTCCGCCGTCGGCAGCCAATCGTCGACCGGTTTGCCGTTTCTTCGGCACTCCCACAGGTATTTCGTCTCCGTGTAGTCCCTTAATGTGCCGTGCTCATTTATAATAGGCTGTCGCAGGAGTGCTACATGTTCATTTCGTCACGAAGTTGAAAATGAACAGGTTCGTCGAGGGCGACAGCAACGAGCGCCACAGGATACCCTATTGCCTCCGCGTGAGTTTGAAATCCGCCGACTTCAACGAGATTTCTCTGTCGTTGATGTGGACGGGTGAGTCTTCGAGCAATTCGTATATAGCATGTTCTCAAACTAACAGTGATCCTCGTCACAGAGAACTCATTCGCATGTCTTTAATACCATCAGATCCGGATTTCCCGTTCGACCTTCGTTTGCTTCACCTCACACTCTTAGTTCCGGAAGCATATCCTTCTGAGGCGCCGAGCTTAATAGTTACAAACGCCGATATTCCTCGCGGCTATGCCCTCAATGTGGAGCACGGATTCAATGACAATATCAGCCGGCAATGGTTAGGCCGTGTGACGCTCTCGGAGATGGTTCATGCACTGGATAGCAGGCTTGAGGAATTTTTGAAGGCCGAGAAACGGGAGACAATTAAGATTGTCAATGTTCTACGCAAATCGAATGGGAATACAAGTGCAAGTACACCTTCGTCATTCGATGCACAACACGTTGAGGCTGGCAATACCTATGATGATTGGGACTTGGATCCAAGTGTTGTCGCCGATATCAGTATCGCCGATAGCCAAGTGAAACTGCCTGAGGAAGCTGAAACCGTTGCGCCTAAAATATCAGACGTCGAATTGCAACAAGCTGCAATCAATCGCCAGCAACAAATCCGACAACTCCAAATTCGACTTCCTGGTACAAAGCAATCTGGTTCGGATGATACAACTGGCGCAATCTACTTTATGGTGCCATTCACTCCAGTGAATCGCGAGGCCTTACCAATATGCCTCCGCAATACTTCCACGTGCCGCCTGGTGGTTCCTCAACTTTACAATCTCGATCCGTGTGGGATCGAGTTTCCGAGTGTAGATGCCCCAGAGGCGAGGGCTGTTGAAGTGAATTTCGGGATTCATACAGCGCAGAACCCGGCGTTTTCGCTGTTTGCACACATGAATTTCCTTGCACAGAACGTGGTCGCGTTGGCGGTGCAGGCACCAGAACCGCCGGTGAGAGAAGAGGAGGGTAGCGAAGCGGGTGGCCAGTTTGAAGGTATGGCGGCTTTGGATGCTGGGTCGAGCGCGGGCTATAGGAAGCCTCCCGACTGGGATATAGTTGACGACGAATTCGATGACGAGAGTTGGCATCTGACAGATGATGATGAGGCTGATGTGAATGATGATGTTGCCAACGACGACTCTGGGAGGTCTAATGAAGAAGCGGAACAAAGCGTTGAAGAATACAATAATGGTACCGGACAAACCGTCAGCGCCGATGAGATGCCGCGGCCTCACGGCATCTCCATTAGTTTACCTGATCTCCGTCTTATGAATGTTGGCGTCCTGGAATGCACACTTCTTAGCATTGTCGTCAAGTGCGCTCGCTGCAAGACCGAGGCTGAGATCCGAGACATCAAACCTGGTCATCCAGTTCGGGCCAAAAGCGAGTCGTGCAGTAAATGCAGTGTCGCCCTCAGCGTGGTTTCTTTCCGAAGCGACTTGATGCACAAGCATGCAGTCAGAGCCGGATATATCGATCTTGAAGGATGTACGCCGGTCGACTTGCTTCCTAGTGCTTTCATGCCTACGTGCGGGAATTGCTCGGAGCCCTTACCTGGCACGACTGGTATTACAGGACTTGGACTTTCCCAAACCATTTCGACGAACTGCCGCCATTGCCATACAAAGATGTCGATCATGATTCCGCAGGTTAAGTTTTCACGCTTGTCTGACGAGCCAAAAACTTCGCTGGCTAAGCTCAAGACGCGCTCGACAAAGAATAAGGAACTAACGGGCGTTATCGTAGCGGGGACCGCACTGCCGTCGAATGGGACGTGCAGGCATTACAGAAAGTCGACTCGTTGGTTCAGGTTTTCGTGCTGCAAGAGAGTGTTCCCTTGTGACAAGTGTCACAATGAACAGAGTGATCATTACGATGAACATGCGAATAGGATGGTAAGTGCTATTGATTACATTCAGAATTTCGTCACGGTACTTACATGTGGGAATGTAGATATGTGGAATGTGCTCTCGGGAGCAGAACTATGCGCCTGAAATATGCATATACTGTCGGCATTCGTTCTTCCGGAAGAATACAGGTTTCTGGGAAGGTGGTCTCGGTACAAGAGATAAGGTAAAGATGAGTCGCAAGGATCCTAGGAAGTATAAGCGGCGGGTATAGACAAACGTTTTAAATTTTCAAAAAACAATTTTGGACTGTATATATAATGGTCTAGTGTATACCCGTCTATGTACAATGAATTCAATATATATACTGTACAAAAATCCGCCTGCCCTGCCCCTTTATGAGCACGACTGCTACCTATATGTACAATTTTTGCAATATCCTATCTGCGATATCCTTATACGCTTTCGCATTCGCGCTATTTGGTTCAGCGACCACTACTGGTGTCCCCGCATCGGACAGTCGACAAATGCTCGCATGCAAAGGTATCGATCCCAAAACCTCTGTGCCTAACCTCTCCGCCTCACGTTCCACGCCGTCCGTCCCAAAAATATGTGTTTCATGATTACAATTGGGGCAAATAAATACGCTCATATTCTGCACCATCCCGAGAACAGGCACATCCACCTTCTTAAACATATTCAGTCCCTTCACGGCATCAATTAGCGCCACGTCCTGCGGCGTCGAGACAATCACAGCGCCATCCACCACCACCTGTTGTGTGATTGTCAGTTGCGTGTCGCCCGTCCCTGGCGGCATATCTAAGACTAGTACGTCCAGTCCGTCCCATTCCACCTCATGTAGTAATTGCTGTAATGCCTTCATAACCATCAAGCCGCGCCAGACTACTGGGGCATCTTCATTAGGTAGGAGAAATCCCATCGACATGGCCTTTACACCGTAGTTTGATAATGGTATTAGACGATTATTGGCTGTCACGTTGGGTTCTCCAGAGAGATCTAATAATTTGGGGACTGAGGGGCCGAACACGTCTGTGTCGAGAATTCCGACGCGTTTTTGCTGCATGGCCATAGCGAGTGCGAGATTCACTGTGGAGAGTTAGCGTATCCATGCCTGAAACTGCGAGAGACAATCATACCAGCAACTGTGCTCTTGCCAACACCGCCCTTGGCTGAGGAGACGGCAACGACCTTGTCGACACCGGGTAGCTTGATTTTCTTGGGTAGTCCTCGAGCCATGCGTGGCATTTGCGGTGCCGGACCGCGATCATTTCGTGGGACGCCCTATGTAAGTGTCAATCATGATGGTGGATACAAAAAACTAAGCAGCATCCTTACAGTGGAGCCATTTGCAAACAGACTGGTAACAGAGGAGAAGGATCTGGACCAATTTGGCGTCAATTGCCGGTAAATCAGCCGGACAGTTGTTGGTTTCATTCTGTGCTATTTGTGCGGGGATCTTTGTGGATGGCGAAGACAGCAAACGCAATTACGACTATATTTCTGAGCTTTGGGATCTCTGTAATTCCTGTAAATATCCGGCAGAACATCTGCTCGCTATGGCATCGAATGAGCTTGAATGGACTAGCAATCGAGTCGACCGACGTAGGTCAAAAGATTCGTATTGGGAGTACAGACGTCCTCGACTCGATCGTCCATGGAATCACACCAAAGTTTGGTCATATATCATAACCTGCTGTTACTAAATGCGATAGACATACATGATGATTATTAATAAATATATTAATAAACTTTATAAAACGTAATGACTACTATATTACAAGTGAAACTGCCGAGGGCATAGCATAACAAACTATCTCATAATCATCGCACTTCTTAGGACGGCATAACACTTCTCTCCACACTATGTACCATTTATAACCCACGAATTTTGACGCGCGAAAATCCCGTCACGTGTAAACAAACACACACTGTAGAACAAAAAAAAAGACACACGCTTTTAAACGCCTTTACAACTCATCGTGGTCAGGAACGTCCTCATCTTCGAAACCGCCCGGATATCCGCCGGCCTCACCACCCGAGTAGAGCTTGCTGGTGATCGGATACGCGACTGACGACAGCTTCTCGCGCTGCTCGTCAAATTCTTCCTTAGTCGCTGTGGCGGCATTCTCCTCAATCCAGTCGAGTGCCTCCTTGACTGCGTCAAGGATGGTCTCCTTGTCATCGTCCGAGACCTTGGACCCGAGACCAGTCTCGGTATCGTCGTTAACCTGATTGCGGAGAGAAGCGGCGTAGTTCTCCAGGCTGTTGCGAGACTCGATCTTTTCGCGAATCTCGGCGTCCTGCTCGGCGTACTTCTCGGCCTCCTCAACCATCCGATCGATCTCCTCCTTGGTGAGACGGCCCTTGTCATTAGTGATGGTGATCGACTCGGATTTACCGGTACCCTTGTCGGTCGCAGAGACCTTAAGGATTCCGTTAGCGTCCAGCTCGAACGTGACCTCAATCTGGGGCACGCCACGGGGCGAAGACGGGATGCCGTTGAGCTCGAACTTCCCGAGCAGGTTGTTGTCCTTGGAGAGCGTGCGCTCACCCTCATAAACTTGGATCAGGACTGTGGGCTGGTTGTCGACCGCGGTAGAGAAAATCTGTGACTTGCGGGTAGGGATAGCGGTGTTTCTATTGATGAGCTTGGTCATGACGCCACCAGTGGTCTCGATACCAAGGGTGAGCGGGTTGACATCGAGAAGGACTATGTCCTCAACACCCTCCTCCCCGGACAGGATACCGCCCTGGACGGACGCACCATAGGCGACAGCCTCGTCGGGATTGATACCTTTAGATGCCTTCTTGCCGTCGAAGTACTCCTCGAGAAGCTGCTGGACCTTGGGGATACGAGTGGAACCACCGACAAGTACGATGTCGTCGATCTCGGACTTCTTGACGCCAGCATCCTTGAGAACCTGCGCAACGGGCTTCAGGGTCTTCTTAAACAGATCGTAGTTGATCTCCTCAAATTTAGCGCGAGTGAGAGTCTCAGAGAAGTCGACACCGTCGTGGAATGCTTCGATCTCAATACGGACGGACATCTGGGAGGAAAGGGTGCGCTTGGCCTTCTCGACTTCACGTTTGAGCTTGCCGATCGTCTTAGGGTTCTTAGCGATGTCGACCCCGTTCTTCTTGTTGAAGATCTTGGTGAAGTGCTGGATGACACGATTGTCAAAATCCTCACCACCGAGATGAGTGTCACCGGCAGTGGAAAGGACCTCGAAGACACCAGACTCGATGGAGAGGAGGGAGACATCGAAGGTGCCGCCACCGAGATCATAGACGATGATCTGGCGCTCACCCTCCTTTTTGTCAAGACCGTAGGCAATCGCAGCGGCAGTAGGCTCGTTGACGATACGCAGGACGTTAAGACCGGAAATTGTACCCGCATCCTTGGTAGCCTGGCGCTGAGCGTCATTGAAGTACGCCGGAACAGTGACAACGGCATGAGTGACCTTTTTTCCGAGGTAGGACTCAGCAATCTCTTTCATCTTGCCGAGGATCATACCCGAAATTTCCTCAGGGGTGAAAGTCTTCTCCTCATCGCCGACAGTGACCTGAACGACAGGCTTGTTGTCTTTGCTCTTGACAGGGAAGGGGAAGTGCTTGATATCTGCCTGGACGTCCTTGTCGTTGAACTTGCGGCCAATCAGACGCCTATGAAGTGGATTAGTTCTGAATCATAAAACACAAAATACCTAAGAGGAAATCTCACTTGATGTCAAAGATGGTGTTGCGAGGGTTAGCGGGAGCCTGGTTCTTTGCGGCGTCCCCGACGAGACGCTCCTCAGAGGTGAAGGCGACATACGACGGGGTGATTCGATTGCCCTGATCGTTGGCAAGGATCTCCACGCGGCCAGACTTCATGACACCGACACAAGAATAGGTCGTACCCAAATCAATTCCAATAACTACAACGCAAGGTTAGTCCAGATAATCCGTCAGACTTCACCGAAGATAATGTACGTACCAGTTCCATAGTTCTCAGTCTCGGTCTCGGCATGGACGTTGCCAGCCAGGAAGAACGGCGCCGCGATGAGCGCGAACGCATAGAGCAGAATCGAACAGGAGATCAAAGCCCGAGATGGACGGCGCGCCATGATGTTGATCTTGCTTCTGAATGGTAAGAATAGATCAGGAGGGGGAACAATACTACTGTTGAAAAGATACGATGCGAGTAGTGGAAAGGGAGAGAGAGGGGTTCAATGGAAGGGCAGCGAACAGGGGCCTTATACACGCGCAGCGACAGAAAAGAGGCCACTGTGGCATCTGCGTCGCCTCGACTCAACCGCCGCCCAGTTGGCGCGTTTCCGCCACATCTGACGCGGCTCCTCGCCACTGTCTTTGAACTTTCCACGCTGGCCTTTGGGCTGAAATCCTTCACGTGACATCACGTGCAACTAGCCAATCAGAGTTCTGGATATTCGGGAATCTGGGGTGACAGCAGTTGGCGCTCCGCCATCACGGGCCAGGTAGCTGTCACGTACAGTTGTAGTTAGCAGCGACATCAGAAGTGCGGACAATATACTTCCAATTGCTCTCCGCTACTACAGCAGATTGTACCTGCGGACGGTATCCCACGTCGCCGGTGATGCACAATGGCGTCGAATCAGCAGCAGCAGCAATCACAACAACAACAAAGCGCGGGACCACCCGCACCTGGTCCCGCACGATCCTCGTCCACGAGCACACTCAAGCGCACCGGCTCGAAACACTTTGTCGTCGCATCCACTGCCGCTGGAAGATCGCACCACCGCAATGCGTCGTACGGCCGTGGACTGAACAAGCTAGGGAAGCTCACGCCTCTGACGCTCGCACCGGCAGATGGCCTCCCGCCGAGTCCGATGTCTGCGGGTTTGCCTCCACCTAGCCATCCGCATCACCAACAGCACGAAAAAGTGATGGGAGGACAGTCGGCGAGCATGGTGAAGAAGTCGAAGAGCACTGATTCGCTGATGTACCAGCATAGCCAGGCGCAATTACGGCGGCGGGAGGGTTCGGGACTCGCGCTGACGGGACGGAGGGGGTCGAGGGTGTCGCTTGCGCAGCGGAGGACGATGTCGGGTGGGGGAGGTGCTGAGAAGAAGAAAGCTGGAACTGGTGCGGCGGCAGGGAAGAAGAAGTCGCTGCAGACTAATTTGTCTGACGAGGAAGAGGACGATGGGGAATTGGACGATGAGGAGGATCAAGGGTTGTCGATCGACGTTGCGCCTTCAATTACACGACGGACGAGCGCAACGAAGGAACAGCAGGTGAAGTCGGTGCGGGAGCTGTCGGGTAAGGATCAAGAGGCATCGTTATCGTTCGCTCCGGACCCGGAAACACTTGTTGCACAGCAGCAACCGGTGTCGTCGTCTTCCGCGCCTGCGTCCGCGTCAAATTCACTCCTGGGTTCACCGGTCTCAACTGCGACGCAACACTACGAACCGCCGCCAAAGACGTCAAAGTTACAGGAGAATTTCCAACAGGAGCAGAAGAAACAGAAGCGCGAGCGCGAGATTGCACTGGCAGTGGACACCATGGCGGCCAATGCCGGAATTCGTTCCACCGCGACAGCGACGTCTTCGAAATTATCTACGGATATACAACAGGGCCTGCAGGATACTCTACCTGCTCTCCAATCTGAACGACCAACACAGCAGCAACAGCGGCTACAACACACAATCACTTCCCCCGCCACGACCACCGTCTCGGGCTCGGGCGGCTCTCACGACTCTAACCCCGCCATTAAATCCCGCTTCATCCTCGACGCGGGACCAACCACCGGCCTCGTAACTCCCACAGCTTCGTCCTCTGTCGCGACAGACGCGCCAGCGCGACAAACCGCCGAGCAACAAGCCACATCTACCCAGCTCCCGGCGTCCTTAGACTCCAACTCCTCATCCTGGCAGCCCAACGCCCAGCAGCCACCGAACACCAGCAACAACAATAATCCCCTCTCCCCAACCTTCACCCGTCCCCACATCATCACCGATGCCGAAGCCGCTGCAGCCGCCGAAGCTGCCGCCGCCGCCGCCGTCGCCGCTGTCGCGAACGCGTCCTCGTCCTCGGTACCGTCAATATCCTCCAGCGGTACAATGGGTCCGCATTTGAACGGCGTGTTCCCCATCTCCGGTGCGGCCTCGCTGGCCGACATAGCCGCCGCCGCCGCAGCGGCAGGTTCGTCGTCGTCGCGCTCCCAGCAGAGGTTGTGGCTCCAGCGGGCGAGCCTGAAAGACCTTGCGAACGGGGATGTTTCCGGATTTGAGATGGACGGGTACGAGACCGCGACTGGTCGCAGGCGGGGGAGCACCTCGTCGTCTAGCGCTGCAGCCACGGTGCAGAGGGAACTGGATTCGCTTTCGAAGGAGTTGAAGAACGTGAAGCGGTACCGCGGACCGGTGGGGGAATCGCTGGAGCGTGTGCGACAGCGGGTGCTGGCGTCCGGACTTCGAGTCGGGGAGGCGGTCGACGGCGACGTCAAGACGAAGTGGACGTTTGGCAAGGGAGTGGAGGGCGTGGTTGAAGTGAAGCGCGGGGACGATATCGCGGGCGCGATGGAGAAGATGTGGAGTGGAAAATGGAGAGTCGTGGACGATGTTCCGGAGACGACGATGCCCACGAATGGAGGCGGTAACGGCACGAAGATGGGAGGGTACCCCCATAATACGCAGGGCGTGAAAATGTCGAGTACGGGTATGATGGGGAGGGAGCAGTTGAGGAGGGCGTGATTATATTTCCAAAAAAAATTTTTTTGCCATATGGGTTTTTTGTGTATTGTTGTGAGCATTATTCGAGAGCGCGGCCGGTTGGAGTGTGGTGGTTGGTGATAGGTGCTGTTGGCGTTTTTGTTATTCCATCTTGTGATTGGGTCGATATTTCATATATTCGGAATCAGGGGAAACACGGCCTGTAATGTAATCATATGCGAAAGATCAGAACGGGGAGAATTTAAACTGAGTTTACGACTGATCTGTAATGTAGCTTGTAACTGCTTGTAAATAATGTGTTAGATATTTGATCGTATGAGCGAGTCGCAGGTTGGGTACCTCGAACGCAATGAGAATCTATACTCACTTTCCGTGTACGCTTACAGTGAACATTTGCGGTTAGTCATATCTAGAACCACCAAAACAAAGCAGGAAAAAAAAATTCATTGCTAATTGAGAGAATTGCAATTATGAATGAGCTCGTTGGGATCAGCGCGTACAATATAACTAGCCACATCCTTTCCTTCCAACCGGGTTGCAAAAACTTTAAATTTTTAAAAACTTTTTTATTTAAAAACACCTTTCCGCTCTTATTCTCTCTTCGTGTCGTAGCCGACATTCCTGACAAATGCGGAGGCGTTTGCGCTCATTTCTAGAACTTGTAGTTAACAATTAAAAATAGCAAGCGACGATGCGCAAGCAAAAAAGGGGGCAAAAAAAAGGGCAAGGACAAAAAGAAAGATCCATAAATAATACACAACAGATGCCCCAAGTGCCATTAAAGGTCATCTACATCAAAACAGCAATATCCAAGGTTTTTTATTTTTTTTGCACCGCTTGAATCCACCGCTCTCACAGCTCAGAACTGACACTGATTCGGGAATTGTCGAGCATCCAGGGGCTGAGGTATCAGTCCGTTGGCCAGCAACTGCTTGAAGTCCCATTCAATACTGTTCTCGGTTTTCCAGCACCAGAAGATCCATCCCTGACCTTGCTCGTACGCATCGAGCTGCGCCTCGATGTACTTGCGAGTATTGGTCTTGTCTTCGTCGGACCAGGTCGAGATGTCGTACCGGGTGGCGCACGAGCCAACGAACGAAGAGCCGGGGAAGGAGCCGTCATAGCGGGCACCCCTGTACACGCCGTTGAGCCATTCGGCCTGTTGTGAGGTAATATGTGTTAGAGGGAGATGGGAACAATATCTGGAGCAGTTGTTAAGAGGAGACACGTACGCAATCAGTCGTAGCGGCGCTCCATTCGCCGACGATAGTCCAAAGGGTGGTCTGCTGGATTCCCTTGCCCTCGGCGCACGCTTGTGCAATGTGGGCGTCAATGTCGCGGGCGACCTCAGGCGGCGAGAAGACTTGGTACTGATGCAAGACCCATCAGTAAAACGACACGAACTTAATACAAGAACTCAGAATTATGATCCATACTGCGTGGTGGTCGAGAATAACGTGGTAGTAGTCGGGCCACTGCATGAAGGTATTCCTAATAATTGAGGTAAGCGACCGAGATTCAAAGAGGCGTTGCCAAATGACATACCAAGTAGTAGTTCCAATGAACGCGTCGTGGATTGAAAACTATTCGTTTACCGCGTCAGAGCCTGCCAGTCACGTCCACGCATCAAACGCGTCTACTTACCCCAATGTCCGAACCCTGCGTGTTTCGCAGATTATCGTACGAGAAGTAATAGTAGTCCTGCAGCTTGCCTACATCAAGGACCGGGCCGAGCGGCTCGTTGACGGGCTGGATCGCGACGACAACGTCGTTCCACTCGGGCGCCGCGTACTTGGAGATCAACTGCGCGATGACGGACTGCGTGACGGCGATGTTCGCGTCGGTTTGCCATTCCAACGAGTCTGAGGAAGAGTTAGACGCGTTTGAGGAAAGGAGGGGGAGGGCTGAGAACACGTACCTCTTAAGCCTGAATTGTCGAAGCCGTTCCTTTTAGCGCGTCAGTTAGGATCTAGTGCAAATATTTATCAAGCGGGAACATACTGAGATCCGGGAACGCCGTGCAGGTCAATCAAGACCTTGATACCATTCTGCCTCGCCCACTGCAAACCCTGATCGAGATACGGAATCTGGCCCTGGACATATGGATCACCATCGAGAAGCTGGAAGGCCCAGTATCCGATTGGAATCCGCACGCTGCACTACAGTTAGACACCTTATCTGACACAGCATCCAACGCAGGAGAACCTACTGGTTCAGCCCTGCGGCCTTAATCTGCGCGAAATCATCCTCGGTGTACCAGGTACCCCAGTGGTTATTGAGCTGAGACTGGCACTCGTCCTTGCCGAGAACCGCGCAGAAGTGGTATTCATCGACGGGGATGCTGGACTCATTGAACTGCCGGAAGAGCGAGAGGTTAATGTATCTGAAGACGCGCGTTAGCATGAGGAACATGACGGGGTATCGAATGAGACGGAAACCGACGGTTCGAGGACAAACCAGCCGCCGAGGTTGACGCCGCGGGCTTTGTCGCCGACGCCATAACCGAAGTTGAGCCACCGCTTGGACCTGGAAGGAGTGAGGAGTGAGCAGGCGTTTGATTGACTGCAATTGTACAACCGAAGTGTTAACTAGTACATACGAAGGATTGGTGGGGAGCGCAGAAACGGCGGACAACACGCCAGCGAGGACGAGAAGCAGGGAAGAGAAACGGATCATAGCGAGGTGAGAGGAGTAGGAGGACGAGGGCACTCTTTGCAGGTTGAATGTATTGTCTATTGCACTCAGAGCTGCCAGTGAGGGGAGAAGAAGGACAACAGAGGAAGAAGTAAAAACGAAGGGGTATTACATAGTAAAGGACCTCGAGTGGGTCGGAAATGACATTCCCAGGCGTGATAGTCAAAACGGGTTGGGTATACGCTCATCCCAGTGTGTGTGGCATTCTCACTCAGCCCGGGCCGGAACGGCGCACGGGTGCCTGGTGTTCCAGGCACCCGTGCCACACACGCGCTACGCGTGGGTTTCGCGTGCCTGGCGCTGCCGCCTGCCGGCTCTCCAACCGCAAGCCGCACGACGGCCACGACCCACAACGCTTCAAGCAAGGTTCACGATAGCCTGTGGCTGGTGTGAGCCTCGCGTTTGTTCTTGCCCGTCCACGTCGCTTTGTTAGAGCATTTTCGGAAGAGCCAATAAAATAAAATTAAATGAAACGGCAGCGAATACGAGGCAGCGTGCTCGGGGCTCGCGTACAATGAGAGTCGGTAACAAGTCACAACTGCTTGGCTGCAGCCCCTTCCACGCGCTGGTCGGCTTTCACAGTCGGTACTCCTGCGCCTGCCACCCCCACCCGCACTGCCACTGGCCGCACCCCAACACGGCCGTGATCACATATCAGAATTCGCCACACCAGCCATTCAGCCATACCGTCCCTGTGGCTAGTGCCGACAGTTCTTCCGTTTTGACACAATGCCAAGACGTGATTACTTGTTCCGGCAGGCGGAAATGCCAGGGGATGATGACCCGTTCTATTTTCGTATAAGGGCCGCGACGGGCCGGCAGGCACCGACAGTACATACAGTACATGTGCAAGCGACGCTGACAGTTCCCCATACCCATACCCATTATGTCATCAGCTAGCTGTATATAGTATGATCTGCTTCTTGTCCTTTTACTGGGATTCTCCTGCCTTTAGGAGCCGTTCTGGAAGACGCAATGCGCTGGCCGCCATTTCGTCACTCAGTCGCATTATAGTCCTGGTCCCCTCCCTGACAATCCTAAGCACTAGCTAGACACGACGATCTGCCTGCTCTGCGAAGCATCACGGTCTTCTTGAAAGGGCGCCGCTACGTTAGAGCCGCCCCGCACTTGCATTGGGCGATCGCCTCAACAGTCACACCGCTGGCCAGCCACATCCGTGTCTCATGCCCATGCACACAGCTGCTGTTCTATGCGGATACGGTGTCAGACTCTGAAGACGGAGTGTTCCGCGAGAGACAAAATGTCTGCGTCTGTCGTCAGCTTGTGTTGTGTGACAGACTGTTGTGATACCTCTGTGACTAGGAGATCGTGTGCAAGTGCTCTATTGTTAGCAGACGAAGAGAGCTGTCGGTGGATAGCTAGCTCTCTCACGGATATATACGGGATGTATTAGCGCCATCGCCCTTCTCGGTCGTAGCAGTGTGAGCGGTTGTGTCGATTCTGCGTTTGGTTCTGTGTGCCATTAGTCATGACAATGAAAAGAGACGGCTTTTCCAGCCGCGGAGGCTGAAATTAATTTAATCTCCAACGGAATGTTGCAGGCTGGGAATTTCCGAAACCTTCGGCACTTCCCGTGTGGCTCGCCTCATCGCCGACCAACAATCGAGTCAAATGATCTCCATTCCACCCCACATCCCAGTCGTCACATCCCCAATTCATCTTTCGCTCGTCTTACCATATTTAAGGGCTAGTCCCCTTTGGCTTCCTTGCATGATACTACTCCACGCGTAACAGTCGTGCGTGCCATTTCACTGGACAAAATAAATTTCGTCATAGTACACCGGTACCATCATTATTTTTCAGTAACATACGCGATTATTTTGTACTTTTCTATAAAAATTCATTTTCATTATTACTGGACTAGTTGCTGTGGCCCTGCTTGCCATCGCTTTTCTCCGACCCCTATTCTCTATGCCATTTACAAAAAAAAGCACCCCACGGGGGTCTCGAACCCCCAACCTTGAGATGACACCTCAAAGAGAATTAAGAGTCTCACGCTCTGCCAATTGAGCTAGCAGGGTAGCTAATTGTTGCAAACGCCTCCTTGGAATACCTACCTATACCCCTTAAACATTGACACCCTAACCTATTTCAAATTTCATTAACATTTCAGTTTCGCTTGTTGCGCGTAAACGATCATACGTGATTGTGACTTAAAATATGTGCTACCAAATTATCATTATGCAAAACCCAACATGCTACATTGTAACTAGTACACCTCATGGATATCCTGCCTCTCGATCTGCGACTTTTGCCGCGCATTCCTTGTCACTCGGAAATAATAGTCGCAATACGCCGACCCATTCATGTACTTTAAAAACTCCTCGTCATGGGTAATCACAATTAACTGAAAATTCCTCTGTGCCCGCCTCGTGTCGATGATGCTCCCGAGACTGCGCGCAAGCGACTGCACGTTCTCGAGGTCGAGGTTCGTGGTGGGCTCGTCAAGTGCGATAAGACCGCAGTTGACGCCGAAGCATTCTGCCAGTGCAAGCCGAATGATGATGCTGGCGAGGACCTTTTGGCCTGCGCTGCAGCGGCCCCGCATGTCGAGCTCAGCGTCCTGTTTGACCATGCAGACCTGTGAATGTCAGCGAGTGGAATTAAGTGGGCAGCGGCGGACAGGATACGTACTCTGTAGTTATAAGAGCGATTGCCCTTCGCGTTCTCGTCGTCCGATCGGATCAAGATCGTGTCAACGTCGGATCCACTGTACGTCTTCTTCCACAATTCATCGATAATCTTGTTGATTTCCTCCATTTTTAAACCGTGATACTTCATTATTGCACTGTCGAGCGCCTTGCCGTACTTTTGCAGATCCTCGTTCGCGGCTGTCGTCGTCTTCAACTTTATCAGCGACTCGCGATACGTCTCGTGGACGTTCAGAAACTCCGTCTTCAGCTCGCTCTCGCTTCTGCGGAGCTGATCGTCCATCTGCTTTATTTCTCCAATCTTGCCTCCGTATTCCGCGCTCAACCGTGCGTACCGATTCCGCAACCGCTCTGTATCCCGCTCGTACCGCTTCCGATCCGCCCGCGCGTTCTTCTTTTCCAGCTCGCTAATAACGCGAGTCGTCTCGTCAATCTTGACGCGCAAATTCCGCAGTTGGATGTTATCCGCGATCCGTCGTTCGTGGTTCTTCATGTCTGACATCTCTTTGTTCTGCTCATTTCGCTGCTCCGTCAACTCCTCCAGTTCACTGGTCACCTCTCTCATCCGCTCCGCAATCTCAAGCGTATTCTGCATCGCCCGCACCAGCGGCGCACGCCCACCACGCGCCGCATACTGCTCTATCTCCGCCTGCACGCTCTCAAACTCGTTCAGGCTCGCGCCGACCTTGGACGCATTGCGCGTCGCCTCTGCCTCCAACTTTTGGAAATGCGTGCGTACATCCGCCAAGATCTCACTCTGCTTCGTGAGCTCCGGTATTAGCGACTTCAGTTTCGTCTCCGTGATGCGCATCGACGACGTCGTGTCTGCGATTTCCTTCTTCACATCTTCGACGCGCGCGAGCAGGTTTTGCTTCGACTCCAGTAGACTTGTTTTCTCGTTGAGATGCATTCTCTTGTCCCGTACTTGGTTCTCCAGAAGGTTGATCTGGCTCCGCTGGAGCTCCTTTTCTTCCGCCACGCGCTGGATGTCCCGCCGGTACTGCATCGCGGCCTCATTGAGTTGCTGGCGCTCGGTCTCCATCTCCGCCAGCGTCCGGCTGCTACCGCTTTCGTTGAGCTGGGAAACGTAGTCTACAACTTGCAGCTGCAGGTCGGAAATGTCGCGTCTGTTGCGGATGATATCAGCAACCGGGCGGCGCAGCGTGTCCAGCTCGCTCAATTTCCGCTTCAGCTCATTCACCGCGTTAGTCCGCTCTTCTATTTCCTGCCCCGCTACCGCCAGCGCGGAATTCAGCTCTCCCAGTTCCGTCTCCAATTGCGGAATCGTCATCTCCAGTTCTGTTAACCTCGTGACATGCGACGAAATCGACCGAGCCCGGTCAATGTCCTCCTTGATACCGCTCATTCGCTCGCGCACCTCCCCCTCAGACGTCGGTAACGCCTTCAGCCGCTCCTCGAGGTTTCGCCAGAATTTGTCAACGCCGGCATCACCTTCAGCATCGCTGCCGTCGTCATCGCTGTCGTCGTCGAATTTGCGCAAACAAAGCGTGCATGTCTTGTGCGCTTTCGCGACTTCGATGGCCTTTTGGTAGTACTTGATTATGAATTTGCGTTGTGCGAACTCCCTGTGGAGACATTAGCACGATTATTAACGACAACACTGGCCAAAAAAAAAAGTGCGGGCCATACTCAGACACGGAAGCCATCTGCTCTTCTAACTCCTCAATTTCGGCCTCGTACCGGCTGACGGGGATATCATCGCCCATAACTTCCTCGTACACGCGAAACGATTCCTTCTGCTCGTCCTTCCGCTTCGCAATACTCTCCTTCGTGAGACTGTACCTCGTCTCCAGCTTTGAAAGTTCCTTTGCGGCCGACTCGTGGTTTTTCGTAGCGTCGCTGAGATCGTCCTGGATATGGTCAACTGCGGCGCGTAGACCACCCTCAATATTGTTCACATCGAGTTCTTTTCCCGTGAGATTGAGATACTTTGGCGCATTCACCGCCATCAACGCGTCCAGGGCCGTTTGCCGCTTCTCCGCGTCGTCCTGCAGTAGTGCAAGCTTAGCGCGCATGTCCGTTTGCCGGTTTGATATGGACAATTCGGCGCTCACTGCCTCAAGACGATCTTCGGTCTCCTTGAGCACGGCGGACTTGGCAACATGTTGCCCGACGAAATCTTTCGCGTCGAACGCGTCCCTGTACATGTTCAGCTGTTCGGAGAGGGCTGCGAGCTGAGATGTGTCGTAAACAATATCGCTTTCGTCGACAGCAACGGCGTCGATGTTGCGCTGTAACTTTGCAATCTCGTCGCGACGCTTCGTAATCGACTCCTTCTCCATCGAGAGCTGCATGTCGCAGTTCGACTTGTCATTGCGCAGGCGCTGCAGTTCCTGCTGGATTTTGTCAACCTCCTCGGCGCCCTCGCGCTTGATGCGGTTGACGTTCCCGACATGCTGCTTGACCGAGATCTTTAGCTTCTCATGGAACTCTGCGATCTGGCTCGGGTCGAGGACCATGTCGTATCCTGGAATGTTGTGCCGGCGGCTGATTTCCTTAGCGATATCCTGCCGGCGCGTAAGTTGGCGCTCGTACGCGTCCGCCTCAGCGTTAAGCTTGCCTTCGATGACGAGGACCTCGGCGTGCTGTGCACGAACGCTGATCAGCTGCTGTTTCTTGTGGTCGATGGTCATCTGCAGCTGCGTCAGGGCCTCTCTCTGCCGCCCAACGTGTTGCTCAAACGAATCCAACTTCCGCTGAAGCTCCTCGTCATCGTCGGGCAGTATCTCAATACTCTTCTCCAAATTCGCAGCCTGCTCGAGCAGCACCTTGCGCGTACTACCCCGCTGATCCAGCTCAGCCACGATCTTATTAGACTCCTCCGCCGACTTGAATAGCGCCTCCGACTCCGTCGTCACCCGCTTCATGTCCTCGTTGATCATCGCCGCGTCTTCCTTGTACTTTTGCATGTCCTGTACCAGTTGATCCGCCCGTGCCCGGATCTTGTCCGCGCGGTCCTTATCATTCTTCAAATGATTCACTTCCTGCTCGAGGAACTTAATCTCCACCGCCTTTTCCTTCCGTAGCGTCTTAATCGTATCCAGCGCCTTCGTGTACTTCAGTGCCTCAAAGATCTCATCAAACCGCTTCTTCAGCACCGCAGGCTCGCTCAGCGGCCACAAACTCTCGTCCTGGTGGCAGAACACGACATAATCGAGAATTGCCTTGGACACGCCGAGGTACTGCGGCATCTGCGCGTCCAGCTCGGCGCAGCGCGTCGAGATCGTCGTGCGCTCGCCGTTGTGGGAGGCGAGCAGCTGGCCCTCGAGCGTCTTGAACGTGCGGGAGGACTTTTTCATCGTGAGCTGCATCGAACGGGTGCAGATCATCTCGACGCCATTGGTGGAGGTGAAGCCAAGTTTGACCTGCGCTTTGACGTCTTTTTCGCCGCAGATCTGTGTGAGTGAGTTAGTGCACGGGTAAATCTAAGGGAACCAGGAAAACGTGATACACACCTTTGGATCGTGGATAAAGGCGCCGCCCTTGCTATTAGGTGGTAGATCGCCGGTGGTAGCATAGCGGAGACATTCGATGATTGTCTAGCTAAGTTAGCGTCGCCCTTGAGTGCAAATGCGTATCAAAGATGGCGCACGGTCTTTCCCGAACCATTGTGTCCGACGATGAGAGTCAGGGGAGCATAGAAGTGGATCGTCTCGCGCTGCGAGTTGTCAAACGAGCGAATGCCCTGAATAGAGAGCTGAAGAGCGTGTCAGAAAACTAAACGATAATAACAGGTAAGCATTAAACACACTCGTTGAATGCTGGACCTATATGGAAAGAGAATGGTCAGCAGTTTGAACCCGAGTTTTGCAGCCTCATACGAACGCCGACGGCATCCAATGTGACCGTAAAATCAAAAGACATGAACTACCAAGCTTACATTATCCCGTCTAATTAATCAGATGCTGGATATTATTCGTCTCCTAGTACACTAGTCTAGCGACAGAGTAGATGATCTCGACGACGACCAGACGGAAACCTGGGAGCAAATCTAAACGCGTGAGGTGCGCGAGCGGCAGTACTGCATTGGGACATCCGACGCGTGACGAAGATACTGCCGTAGCAGTTACAATTACGGTGCTAAATGGAGCGACACAGACGCTGGGATTTCGCACATTATTGCAACGGTTGTGCCTCGCCCAGCTCCCAACTCCGCATGCACCCGGGAAATGAGCGTCGCGTGTGAGGGGATCTGCAGCCGACATGAGTGGTTCGTAGCTGGAAGAGGGCGAACACGACCGCAGTTTGTTCACTGTCAGCTGAACGTAGACGAGGAAGACTTTTCACATCAGCGTGATGATTTCTCGAGCCGTAAGCACTAGAACAAGGCAAGAACAGGTCGTGATCGCCGAGTCAACGCTCTGCTGCTGGCACTGTAGTTTGGTTCTTCGTTGGCCATAGCACTTGAGCTTGTTGTAGCAAACGCTAGCTGCTTCCGTTTAAGTCTAGCCATATTAGGGTTAGTGAATGCGGGACATCTGGTGATGGATTGGTGCGGGGACAAATCAACTCAAACTCAGCCCAGTTCGCGACCTAGTAGCGCATCTCGTTTTGAAGTGGACAGTCGATGCCCCTCTTGCCTGTCCCTTCGCTGTCTACGCCGATTTTCGGTTTGTTTCGTCGCGGCTACTCATTCAGTTCCAGTTCCAGTTCCAGTGCCATTCTGAATCGTGATCAGCGACCAGACCGCTGCCCCAATGGACGCCTTTGCCGCTGATTTCGCAGGTGGATATTCGCTTGATCTCGACGCTCAGATGGACTCCAGTGCCGCCTATGCGCCCGTATACCATCAAGACCCGTCCGCACTAGACCCCGTCAAGCCACGCCAACTGGTGCATCAATTGCCTTTCGAGATGACCCACCTCAATCTCATCCAGCATCAGGCACCCTTGACAGATCAGCACAACATGATAGCCGCGAATCAGAACCAGGACTTTTCCTCAGCACAATGGATTCCGTCTCCTCTCGATGAGCATCATTTCCAGCAGCAACAGGTGCAGCAAGATCAGCCACAGATGGCCGTAACCGAAGACATGCCTGAATTCAATCTCCCCGACGACATTCTCTCTGACATGGTCCCACCGTCGGTTTCCTCAGCTGCGATTTCGCCTTCTCCTGCTACCTCCACCTCAGCGCAATCGACACCACCTACATCCAAACCATCATCCACAATCATTGTTGCGCCTACCTCCTCCTCGTCAGCTTCCGATTCCGTCTTCTACCGCATCACACAGCAAACACCCGACCTTCAGCATGTCCTCTCTCCTCATGGACGAGTGCTTTTCGCTTCACCGGCCGTCAACGCCCTCCTTGGCTACACACAGGCCGAGTTTGCGGTAAAGTATATTACCGAGTACGTTGTCCGCGAGGACTGCGAGTTTTTCACTCGCGAGCTCAATCGCGCGGCTACCGCCGGCGGTGAGAGCGACGAGTCGGCCGCCGCCGTGGCGTTCTTTTGCAGGCTCAAACGGAAAGACGGGAATCCTGTACTTGTGGAAGTGGTCGGGCGAGCACATTTTGTGGGCGACGACATGACGAACTCAATGAGTCAGAATGGGGCAGGCGACGTGTCAACGCACAGGAAAGGTAAAAAGACGAAGCAGTTCGTCGCGAATGGAGGTGGCGAGCCTAGAGAATGCAAGTGCTTTTTCCTGACGGCTCGGCCGTACAAGACAGAGAATTCAATGCTACTGGACTCATTTCTGGAGCACAAGATGGAGAACATACGCTTGAGGCAGATGATAGAGGATCTTAAAAGCGGGAAGCAAATGGAGATGGCCAATACTAATGAGAGTTCAATTTCGAGCGTGACCGAGTCGTCGCAATATCCGCCAACGTACTGGGAGACACCCCAGTCATCTCGTCTTCGAAGGCATTCGGCGGATGAGGTCGCGAGTGGCTCGAAAATAGTGCTACAGCCGAGACCCATCGTTCCTGCAAGTGGGAGATTAAAACCGTCGTCATCTGCAGCTTCGACGGGGTCGTCGACGATGTCAGCGGACGGCAAGTACGCTCTATCGAAATTGAAGTCTCCCACCAAGGACAAATTGCAGAAAAGCGGAATAGCTGGTGACAAGTCGCAAAAGGTCGGTTCTTAGTCGTAAGTTCGAACACATGAGAACCTAACTAACGAGCAACAGAAACCGAAATTATCAGATGATAAGGAGCACGTGTGCACTGAGTGCGGCACTCTCGACAGCCCTGAATGGCGAAAGGGTCCGCAGGGGCCGAAGACTTTGTGTAATGCGTGCGGACTTCGATGGTCGAAGAGCCTGAAAAAGAAGCCTCCACTAATGAAGTATGCCTTAATCAATGCAAGCTTAATTCGTGTACATTAATTGACATTTTTAGACATACTCACGCGAATAGCATCTCATGAGAGAATAGCGATGTTGCCGCTTCGGCAAAAGCTTGATGGAATGAAAATTTTCTATAGATGTATACGACCAGATAGCTAAAGGACCAAATCAAGGGACCAAAAAAGGGCATGATACATTATCTTCTATTCCCGCGTTTTATTCATTGGCTATCTATTTTTTTCTCACGTTATTCTGTGAACAAGCTTCCAATGTTTAAGAGCTTTTTTGTACTTCTGTTTTGTCTTATACTTTTGGCGTTGTGATTGATTATATTTGGGCTTGCTTCATCTTTTTTGCGTATGGGATAGGGCGGGCACCTTTATGCTATGGAATGGAAATTTGTAAATTACCAAAAAACAAATACAGTATTGTAGATTATATGATTGGAAATTTGCCAATACAGCTAAAGGGCCAAAAGGTGAACACAGTGGTCGGTGGTCTGGAGCCATTAAATAACCACAATATTTACTGCTCAACGCGCGCGCTAAAGTCGAGTCCGGTAGTGAAATAAAGTAACCACAGCAACACGCTCTGCCAACTGTATTTGCCGATGTTTGTGTTCCCCGAGCCATCCCAACCAGCCTCTGCTAAACTCCAAGCTCAGACTCCCTCACCTTCCTTCCCCCTCACATCAAGCTCCTTGCTCAAAGTTACATAATATCCGAACGAAACGGTAAACTATCTTCGTTTATTTTGCGATTCATCCACTCGTTTGTCATAACCCCATCCCTTTTTGGTTTATTCGCATCTCCGCGTGCCCTTCCTCCAGTTCGACAACGAAACAAAAGCGCTTCATGGCCTCTCAGAACGCAAATCCTGCTACTTTTTCGTCACACAAAATGCAAGACGCACCAGCAGGTACGACAGACAGTCACTCGGTTACAAAAAGACTGCAGAGTGAGTTGATGCAGCTTATGGTGAGTCCATGATTTCAGTTTTGTGATTGTTGTGTTATTGAACAGGCAGGGATGTAATGGGATCAATATTTTCGTTTGTTTACTCCCATATCGACTTGTTCAATTCTATCGCGAGCTTTTTTCTGGCATTCAAATTACTAACACGCCATGTGCTATCAGATGTCGAACGTCTCCGGGATAAGTGCGTTCCCAGTCTCTGATTCGAACCTCTGCCAATGGACCGGCACTATTTCTGGCCCCGAGGGCACTGTAAGCCATCTCAATATCTTTTGCGTGCTATGTGTGCTATGTGTGCTAACTCTTGCTCAGTACTACGAAGGTCTCACTTACCAGATCTCGATGACATTTCCGGCTAACTACCCCTATCGAGCCCCCGTAATCCGGTTCGTGTCCCCGATGTGGCATCCCAACGTCGACATGTCGGGCGGCATCTGCCTTGACATCCTAAAGGACAAGTGGTCCGCTATCTATAACGTGCAGACGATCTTACTCAGCTTGCAGTCGTTACTGGGCGAGCCGAACAATGCATCGCCGTTGAATGCGCAGTATGTGTGGGCCTTCATGATATTGCGATTAGCAGAGTGCCGAACTAACAATGCATTACACAGGGCTGCAGAGTTATGGGATTCCAATCCGACAGAGTACAAGAGGCTGATGATGAGTCACTACAAGGAGATCGACGAGATCAACGACGAGTAGCTTGCAGTGGGACGTTACGAGACAGACGGAACGGACTGCGGGTGTCAAATGCATTTTCTAACGCTCGGAGTATGTATTATGGGTGTCGGTAATGAGGGGAGTATATTACAATAAGAGAAGGAAAAGATAAGTAATGGCGAGCCGATAGGCGGTATTTAAGGACGTTAATTCATGTCAAGTGCGTTTTTTTGTATTGTTGTTTTATCCTTTTTGTTTTATCCTTTTTTTTACGTTATTGTGTTTTCTCACTTACCACGTCATTTTCCTTTCTATGGTAAATACTTTATTCGCGTGGATCTTCTATATCATCAGGATACCGGCGCTTGATTGTTCTTGTTCGGGTAGATGACTCGTTATCGATATTTGTTGTTTTACCATTGTCCGACAAAGCATTGAAGTACTGTAATAATTAACCTTGCCTATGTTCTTCAGGTAATATTGCAAATAAATTACCGTGCTTATTTCGGCTATCAATATACGCAAAAAAAAAAGTCAAAACTTATAGTACAAATCCCGGTTCCACCTATACGCTGTCTATTGGGACCAAATACAATCTCATTTACTAACTTTACGTCTCTAACACATCCAGGGACCCTTTGAGCAGCACAGCAGGAAACCGTCTCGGTCCCTTTGCCACAGTGTCGTCTTTCCCGGAATAGTCTGCCTTATCCTTACCCTTTCCACTCGACACAATCCCCAGTGTGGGTATCGTAATCGTAAGAGGCGGTGGCGCTGGAGGCACTGACGGTATCCCAGATGTACTTGGTATATGCTCCTTCGTTTTCTTATCAGCCTCATTGTCTGAACCTTCATGCTCTTTCCAGCTATCAGCATTACTGTTCTCCTCCGCAGTACGCAACTCTAGTGGCCCGCCGTACCACGCACCTACACTCCATTCCCATCCCGTAAAACTCTTCATCTCAAGTGGCACCTTCACCCACCGCCGACACGGTTTCCCCGACCTATCAAGCGCGCGTAGTTGCGCGTTGATACTACCCTGATTTGCTTTCGGTCCAAGCTTGGAGTGCGACGCGTGATGGGATTGGGCAGTAGGGGGGATGGGAGTGGACGTGCCAGTTGTACCGGGGGCGGGTGAATCACCTGCTGTGATGGCGTTGGAAGTGCCGAGGGCAGAGAGGGGACGGGTGGGGGGTTCTGATGCGGAGAGGAGCGGCGAGGACGGCGTGTCGATGCTGAAGGAAAGTTAGATTGAACATGTTCATTATGAATCTTTCAGGAATGATAGGTTTACCGTTTTTTCTTTTTTGACGCGGAGGACCCTACACCCGAAAACTTGCGTTTTGCACCGGATGCGAGGCTCGAGAGGCCTAGCAGAGCGGGCGGGGGAGTCGGCGGTGCGAGAGGCGAAGATGGTGGGACTGGCGAGGAGGCCTGGAGGCGCTGCCGGGCGGCGGAGGCAGCCATAACTTGCTCTTGTTGGAGGAGGAGCTGAGGGTTCAGTTTAAGGACAACAGAGAGTGATTGTCGCAGCGGAGGGGGCGACGCCATCGGTAAAATTCCCGAGGTGAGGTAAAGAGGCGAAATCGAGGGGTCGTGATCTGTGGTACCGTCGAGCCTTCGTAGGAATGTAGCCCTTTTTTATATATGAACCGATCGTGCTGGTGGCATTAACGGAGCCGTTCACAAGTCGGATCCACAAATTATAGGCTCACCATAAAGTCTCGTCCTCGCACCCAGGCCAAAAGCACGCTGGTCGCGATCACTTCAAAGTACACTGGTAATGGAGGTGCGCTATCTCGCGACGGTATGGTGATGTTGAGCTATAACTAACACGCCACGTTGCACTTGCGGAGCAAAACGATGGTACCGGGATCACTGGGCCACTCAGCCAGGATCGAAGTCCCAGCGGAGTCCACTTTGACTGGAGAGGTTACCAGTAATAATTAATCCGCACTTTCTCACGACACACGCATCGAGAGCAGTCAGGTCTTCTCTATTTGCACTAAAGCCCATCGTACTCTATCGCTGACTGTGTTGCCACCGGTGCGCTCTCTGTTCTGTCGCATTCGCACTCTCGGCCATGGCGACGTTCTCCTTTTCTGCTTCCCCCGTGAAATCCATCTCCACTACCTCGCTTCCTCAACATCACCAGCACCACACCATGCCGTCCGAGCGTTTCCTGCCAGATTACTTAGCCTGCACATGCTATGCCGACCGCATGGCCAATTCTCTGGCCGCCGCTCAGTACGCAGCAGCTTCTCAGACCCCGGCGGCGTCCGACGCATCCTCCGCCTCCGCGACAACTTTATCCCGATCCACATCATTCTCCGATCCTCGCCGCCAAAACGCGAATCATCCGCACCATACAGACTCCTCCAAGATCTTCCACCTTTCCGTCCCGAGAGTCTCCTCCTATTCCAGCCTTCCGACCCACTCTACCGATCTAGTCCACGACAAGGTCTCCACCTCCCTCACCGGCTCCCAGATCACCAACGGCTTATCACAGACTGAGGATGTCCCTCCGCTACCGTCCTGCTGGAGTCCTGATGACATGGCCCAGGTGATGGAGCTCACAGGTGATATGCTCGAGGTCAAGTTTGCGGGGCCGACGACCAAGAGTGCAGAGCAGGACGCAGCTGCCGTCAGAGCTGACCATCCGATCCCGCCGCAGTGTGGCTTGTTTTATTTCGAGATCGAGGTCTTATCGCGCGGAAAAGACGGGTATGAATGTTCGTTCTCGAATTTGTAGGACATTTTGCTAAAGCATTTGAAATAGGTTTATCGGGATCGGATTCTGTGGGCCAAAGGTGGCGCTCAATAAGATGCCCGGCTGGGTGCAGGATTCTTGGGGATATCATGGAGATGACGGCAACAGTTTCGCCTGTCAAAACAGCGGTAAACCCTACGGCCCGCAATTTTCCACTAGAGACATCATTGGCTGTGGGATCAACTTTCGAAACGGGACTGCGTTTTACACCAAGAACGGTTTGTCGCTCGGGATTGCGTTCAAGGATCTCAAGGGTGTGTTGTACCCCGCAGTGGGGATGCGTACTATGGGCGAGCATGTTCGGGCAAATTTTGGGCAGAGACAATTTGCGTTCGATATCGATAGCTATATGCGTGAGGAGAAAGCAAAGACATACAAGCAGATCAATGCGTTTCCGCCGCCACTAGAATTGTTGGGTGTGAAGAATACGACGTCGGGTGATACCGCGATCACCCAAGTTATTCACAAGTTGATATCATCGTATCTCGCGCATCATGGTTATGTCGAGTCAGTCAGATCGTTTTCGGAGGACGTTCAGCGCGAGACAAACGCATTCAAGTCTCATTCATCGAACGAAGGCGCGGCACCGACATCGCCACATACAACTACGAACGGAACTAAACTCGGCAATGGCACTTCATATCCTGAAGATCTCGAGGCTGTTAACCGACAGTCAATCCGCACAGCGATTCTCGAAGGGAATATTGATCGCGCGCTCAAGCTGACAAAGATGTTCTACCCTACCGTGCTTGACCAGAATCCGGAGATTTTGTTTCATCTGCAATGCCGCAAGTTTGTCGAAATGATGCGCAAGTGTGCACTGGCGAAGGAAGAAGATGCAGAGATGCCGGACGTGGAGAAGGACGATTCTGTCATGAATGATGTCGAAAGCGACATCGCGGGAGCCGTTGCTACTACTGATCCTAACATGATCCTATCTGAGGCGCTCGTGTATGGACAACAGTTGCACGAGTCGTATAGGACACATACATCGTCTCCAGAAATTCAGAAGTCGCTGAACGACATATTCGCATTGATGGCATATCCCGATCCTCTTCATTCTCCTGTTTCCTACTTGCTCATCGAAGAGGGACGCGCGCCTGTCGCAGAGGAACTCAACTCCGCCATTCTCGTCAGCCTAGGCAAATCATCTGTTGCCCCATTGGAGAGACTCATCCGTCACACGACGATGTTGATGCGAGAGCTGGCAGAGCAGGGTGGCCAGAGTGCATTTGTGAATGTGCGTCATGACTTTTTGCTGCCATAGCAATTGGATTGTTATCGAATTCAGGCGTATATGGGAAATTTTATGTCGATTACATCGGGATCTTTTGTCTACGATTGTAGTTCTGCGTTATTCGTATGAGGTTTTCTTGTTTATTTTGTCTAGGTTGCGTTGGTTCCGGTTTTTGTTTCAGTTTGATATCTACGTCGCTATATACTTGCCGCCATGTACCTTATTTCACATGTATTGGTGGTCTTTAAGTAGTCATATGTTCTTCATCATATCTTGGCACATTAGTAATATTTTGATGGATTTTTATGGATTTTTACGGATGTTCTGTATGTTATCGATGGTATGTTGCATATATCGACAACCTGTGTTTGTACTTTCGGTAGCGTATTATTTTCAAATCGCGAGTCAATAATGTTTCAAACAGTTCACATTCAAACATAACTCTAGGCGTGAATTTGTATAAACAAAATGTCAAAAGAATATAATACAAAATGACTTTCCCGCACTTACCAAGATAAATTCTACAACAATTCACTAAACACACCTGTGTCCCACTCCGGTATGTCAAGTCCGTGTCACTTAGACAAACTTCTCATTCAATGCCTCAAGTACTACCTACACCGGCTGCATCTCCAACTGGCTGTGGTTCGTCTACAGGCTGTCCAGCTGGCGTCGCTACCACTGTTTCACTCGCCTCCGCCGACTGGCTATTCTTCGGGCCCAAGTCCTTGATATCATACCACCTTGCAATCCACCTATTCGCTCTTCGGAACGCCCTCGCTAGTGACCGGCTTTCCTCTCCGAAATCGTTCCCAGAATTAGAATCTCTCACGCCCGACAAGCTGCTCATAATATGATTATTAAGCGTCGTCAAATCGATGTTCTTCCGCTTATGCGACGATGCGGCGGATGCCATCATCTCCGCATTGATCATCGTCGCCTCGTCTTCGGACTGCGTGAACGGGTCACGGGTGCGGATCTTTTTCCATGTCCGCTTGATTGCGCCTTCGTTGTATCGGGCACGCTTGCGGCGGCGATCGGAGACGCGAATGAGGTGCTCGATTTCGTTTGTGCACTTTTCCTCGCGTTGGGCGGCCAGTTCTGCAGCCGCAGTGTCTGCCTTCGATGCCTTTTTCGTGGTTTTGATAACAGACTTAGTTGACACTGACGCTCCTGCTGCCTGTGGTGAAGACGGAGACACTAAGTGCGTCGGAATATCCAAGTCTGAATTCGTGCCACCCACGCCGTTCCCGTTCGCGCCTTCGTTACGATCACGGGGATGACTTGTCGAGGCGCGGGAGTCGTCGCCCTTGTCTTTCGAAGACTTCTTCACCTTGCGCTTTTTCTTTTCTTGGTGCAATGGGGTGAGCGCCGTGGGTGTGGTGCCATCTTCGGCTTTCACTGTGGTGCCCTCGGGCGTGGAAGCATTCTCGAGGTGCTCTACAAACATACCTCAGTTACTAAAAGCAATTAAACGCGTACGAGATACATACTCTTCCGCTCAGCGATCATCCGCTCCGCGAAGTCTTTCTCCGGCCCCGCATCCACGTTTTCTCTTTCCAGCTCCTCCGGCGTCAACGGTACAAACTCTGGGATCTTCATCCCACCCTCCTGTCCGTATCCAAATGGATTTGCGCGTAACTGCTCCGGGCTTAGGTCCGATTCGAGATACACCCACATCAGCCACAGGAATGCCTTTGCCCGCGACGCGCTCGATAGTGACGTGTTCATGATGAAATCGTAAAACTCAAAGGGAGGAGAGAAGAAAAGGTCTGTTACGCGACGCGCATACGTCGCCAGGATGAATACGAGGTTGATGGGGTTGGTGCGCGGAAGGCGCGGTTGTAGTAGCAGTTGGTCTAGCGTGCTGGGCTCGGGGCGGTCTTCGCATGCGCCTTTGAGTATCGATTTCAGGCGCGGAGCGTCCTGCAGCTGTTTGTAAGCTGTAGGGTCGGAGTAGGTTTGAAGGGAGGGGATCGGGTGGTAAGTGCGGAGCTGGGCGCGCATTTCAGGAAAGACTAGATACGAACGGCGGTCAGTTTGACTTGCACGCGAAATATAGCGCAATATGGCTTACAATTGAGTGTAGTGTTCATCCGGCCAATATTAACCAGCAAGCAAACCATTGCAATGTTTAGCCCTGCCTGTCGATCCCCCAGCAGTTTCTCCCGCAGAACTCGTGACGACTTGGATGAGCGCGCCATCGCGTCGATATAGATTTCTGAGTACGTGTGATTCGGGGTGCCGTCGTAGCTGTTGGTGAACACCCTCGTCTCATCGTAGAACACGGCATGCAGAAAATCATACTGGATATCTTTCCGCCAAAGAGGGTCGCCGTCCTTCTTCTTAATATGCCGGATCTTGGAGTTGATCAGGAGCGTCTGGGAGCGTGCGCCTGGTCGTGCAGCAGCATTCTTCGTAGACGGAGCTGCGCCTGTACCATGATGCCTATGGTGATGGTGGCGGTTGCTGCTGGTGTTGCCGCTGCGGTGGGAGTCTGGTCGTGTGGTGTACGACGAGAGGGTTGATTGTTGGTAGAACGTGTCGTGGTCGTATCGCGGCACGTTCGCCATTACGAGTGTGTAAGCTGATCAAATGGCTGATCAAATGGCAATTCAAAATTTCTGACGTCTCTGACGGTAAAAGAAGGTGGTAGATGGTGGTGTGGAGATAATGGAGTCAAGCGCAATTCACGCAGCACGCGGAGCTCACCATCGCTGTCACTGGTCTCGTACCCCTCACCCACTAACAGTGTAACTCGCGATGCTGCCTGAGCTTGCGGCGGTGCGTCATATGCGGCGCGACGTGGGCTTTGTGGTCTATCCGATACGCGTCAGGACACATGCGCACTCTGTTGGAAAATTTCTTCGTGAATCATTCAAAAGACCAAGCTAGAAACCCTGGTAGTACAAAGCAGGTCATCCGAGACTCATATTAGCCGGCTACATCGTTTCCTATAGGCAGGACAATCATTAGGTGTTTATTTTGAAGTCGCATTCATTCGTCATTTACACAGTCACCTGCAATATGGCCACCGAAAATGGTCTGACCACTCCACCTCTGTCCGGCGACGAAGTCCCTACCGCTGTGAAGCCCAAATCTGTCACCTTTGCGATCGAAGCAGAGTCCATATCCGATGATGAGGCAAAGGAAGAGAAGCAAGTGGGACTACCACCGCAACCGGATAATCCAGATTTCTCGAAGCTGAACCCACTAAGTCCAGAGATCATTGCGAGGTAGGTGCTTGTGCTTGCGTAGCGTGACGTGAGTGAGATGTGCAAGTGTTCTGACTTTGCGTCAGACAAGCGACTATCAATATCGGAACAATCGGTCATGTAGCTCATGGAAAGGTATAGTCCTAATTTGCGATTGAATGTTGGGGGATCTGATCTAACACCGAGCAGAGCACCGTTGTCAAGGCACTTTCAGGTGTTCAGACGGTCAGATTCAAAAACGAGGTCAGTTATACCGTCCAGTCATTGGCGTCGATTAGCCGGGGCTAACGCATTAACAGCTTGAGCGAAATATTACCATCAAGCTAGGTTACGCGAACGCTAAGGTGTACAAGTGCGACTCGCCTACTTGCCCCAGACCAGATTGCTACAGATCATTCCGATCCGAGAAAGAAGTTTCGCCTCTATGCGAAAGAATAGGATGCAATGGACGGTACCAACTTCTGCGACATGTCAGGTATGTGGCGACTTTGTGTGAAATGCCGCTGGCTATGGTTTAACATATTCAGTTTCGTCGATTGCCCAGGTCACGATATTCTTATGTCTACCATGTTATCAGGAGCAGCGGTCATGGACGCCGCGCTTCTTCTCATCGCCGGAAACGAGTCCTGTCCTCAGCCGCAGACTAGTGAGCACTTAGCTGCCATCGAAATCATGAAGCTCAATCACATCATCATTCTTCAGAACAAGGTCGATCTGATGCGGGAAGAGAATGCCATGGAGCACTACGAGAGCATCCTGAAGTTCGTCAAGGGTACTGCTGCCGACAAGGCTCCTATCATCCCCATCTCGGCGCAACTAAAGTACAACATCGACGCCGTGAACGAATACCTAGTCAAGTCCATTCCCGTACCGCCACGTGACTTCTTGGCTGATCCTAAGCTGATTGTCATTCGATCATTTGACGTCAATAAACCCGGTTCTGAGATCGATGACCTGAAGGGAGGCGTTGCCGGTGGTTCTATCTTGACTGGTGTTCTGCGATTGGGTGACGAGATCGAAATCAGACCCGGTATCGTCACCAAGGACAACGAGGGCAAGATACAGTGCCGCCCGATCTTTAGCAGAATCATCTCTCTGTATGCTGAGCATAACGATCTGAAGTTCGCCGTTCCTGGTGGTCTTATAGGTGTTGGTACGAAAATCGATCCTACACTGTGTAGAGCCGATCGTCTGGTCGGTCACGTCCTAGGATCGAAAGGAAAGCTGCCGGAGATATACACAGAGATTGAGATCAATTATTTCTTGTTGAGACGACTTTTAGGTGTCAAGACCGATGAGAAGAAGCAGGCTCGTGTGCAGAAGCTCTCGAAGAACGAGATTTTGATGGTTAACATTGGATCCACGGCTACTGGTGCCCGAGTGATCGGTGTCAAGGCTGTAAGATACTCTCGTACTTTGTCATCAGTGGAAGGTGGTTCTAACGTGGTTCGTATTTAGGATCTTGCCAAACTGCAGCTCACCTCGCCCGCTTGTACTGAGCTTGGCGAGAAGATTGCTTTGTCGCGAAGAATAGAGAAGCACTGGCGGTATGTTATATTTTGCTACCTATATTATCTCTGTACCTATATGCTAATATGCTTCCTCTAGATTAATCGGATGGGCTACTATCAAGAAGGGTGTTACACTAAAGGCTCTTGAGGAGTAAGGAATATTTTGGCGCGTAACCTTTATTATGTTTTCTGTCGCTTCATATTTGATGACGAGATCTTGAAGAGTTGAATGATGTCTCTCTTGCCGTGGCTGTATTCATATTCTATTAGATCATAATATATTATACTCTTTTCCTGATAACCTAAGTCAACAAGTCGACGCCGTCTTGTTTTGTATAGATTTGCTCGGAGGCTGTGAATGTGAACAAAAAATCCCACGAAGAAGTATTTCCGCAAACATGGCATAGTCTATTTCAAATCAAGGTATTGTATTCAAATCCCCGGACCGTACTAAGATGTCATTTGAAGTCCAATGGGGCCGCGGCAATACGTTAATACCGTGCAAGTTTTGATGGTACACATCCTCCTCCCCATATCGTATCGTGCGCTCATCTGTGCTTTCTCTCCACACCTTTACTCCTCTTTCTTATTATCCTCAAATATACTTTTCTGGATCGCGCTCTGTATATACGCCGTGTGCGCTTCGTTAAATTTCGCTGATAGCATTTTTTGCCGATTCGTGTAGCCGCCTAAAAGCATCGTCAATTTTTTCTCTTGGCTGTTGGCTTTCTGTGCCGCGGCGAATAGAGCAGTACCGACACTCTCGAGGACTTCTTCAGCGTCTGGGGTACTATCGGCCGTGCTAGTTCGTGCGCCGTTGTAGCTGTTGCTCATTTTATTGGTGAGGTCGATGTGGGATGAATGATCTGGGTGGCTCGAACTAAATCGGAAATCATCCGACGCTATCTACCGCGGCAGTTCTCAAATTCTCGATATGTGCGATTCCGTTCGGAGATTGTTCCGATTAAGGGAGAGAAGCGAAGTTTCGATCTTCAACTGGCTGGATGTGACTTGCAGTGGCGTGTGATAATGCAGAAATGGGAGGAAAACACCTGCGCGGCATTTACCTCCATTTTTCTCGCTTTCTGCACAACATCACAGTACAGTACGTAAATATGTCATCATATAGCAATGGATAGTTCATGAATTTGAAATATAACAAGGAAACGATCAGGAGCATATATTCATTCATACACAACTCAATCTGCGTCGACAAACCAAATCATTTACGTACACAAGTATATTCGCCCGCTATCACACTAATCCAGCGAGCTTAAACGGTTGCTTCTCAAATATCTCCAATAGACTCTCTGTAAATGCCTCCAACTGTCCTTGCTTCATAACTTCTTCTTCAATCAGTTTTAGGGCTTTGTTCCTCAACGAATCGTCCACATCGGGTAGCATGTTCGCACCTTTTGCGTTCAGTAGTCGGCCACTCGGGACAGGATACTTCAAGGCGTCTGAAACAATCAAATCGCGATACTCGCGAGCAATATCCGCCACTATTGGATCACTGTTTGTCAGCTCTTCACTGCTGACAAGTCTATTTCTATCCACGACCGCAGATCTGGGCAGACCCTTTTGCAAAACAGTCGATCGTCGCAGCAGTGCTCGCTCCTCTTCCTTCTTCTTGATCTCCTTGATCTTCCTCTCGCGCTCACCAGCGTCCTCTTCCAACTCCGCTTCCTGTAATTGTGTCTCTAGCGAAACCTCTTCCTCGTCTTCCTCTTCTGGGACCTCCAGTTCAAAGTCATTCTTGGGCTTCGGTAGGCTCTGAAATCTACTTCTCAGAAGATCCTGAATACTTTGTCCACCTGGTGTACCACGACGTGAGGTCTGCAAAGGTCTGATGAATCCAGGAGTCTGAGCAGTGACGCTGTCGCCGTTACGAATGGGAGTGGCAAAAGGATTGGGAGTATGAACAATGGCCCTCTCTGGAGCAGTTCCGGAGAACCCAGTGCCAGTGTGAAGAGGCGTATTCTCCGCACCTAGAAGAGACGAGGTGGTGTTCGTAAGAGCACGGAGGTCACGGGAGGCCTGATAGATATGATCGTCAGTATGCGCTACTCTCGGGGTGCGAGTTGGTTGCTTCATCTGAGCGGCTGTAGGAGTCCGCTTGGGTAGTAGAGCATCTATCAAATCGCCGCCTTCCTCATACAGCTCCTTCATTTGATCATCCTTCTTTCCTAACTTCACAATCTCTTCGAGCTCCTGCTCATTGACTTGTGGGGCAGGAAGTGACAGCTTCCGGCGTTTGGAGATCTGCTCGGCTTCTTGCAGTAGTTGCAATTTCTCCGCACGTTGTATGGCGGCCCTTTCCGCTGCTTGGGCTTCTTTCGTCTCATCTTTCGGTCGCCTCTTGTGCGACGCGTTCGGGTCTTCAGTATCTTTCCGTCGAGCACCGAACTGTCGAGTCCGATTGTCGAAAGCCTGCTTCTCGCCTGCATTGGTCTCTATCTCTTCGGTCGTATCGTAAAACCCAAGTGCTGGTTTATGCTCGAAAGGGATGTCGGCGTTATAGTCCATCTCATTTCGGTTCTTTCGCACCAATTTCACACTGAACAACGTTAGTCACATAATTGTATCATAGCTACAAAGGTACAGACTTAATTCCAGCCTGTTTCAGCTCTCTGCGCTTTTGAAGAACAGCTAGGCGCCTACTCTCTTCGAGTAACCGCTCGCGATCTTTTCGCTTAGCCTTTTTGCCCTGAGTATTTGCTAAACGAGCTCGGGCTTCGGACAACATTTCCTTTTCGTCTTCATCCATGTCAATGGCGTCCGGCCTCGCAGGTCTAGGAGAAGTCAATGACATATTTCAATCAAGTACACTGCTTGCACTACTTACTTCGTCTCTGGATCGGGATCAATTTCGCCTGGCCGTAGTCTTCTCACCTGATCAGCAGTGGGAGCATGAGCCTCATCACCAGGTCCCGACAGTCCAAGCTCACTGTTCTCCATTGCCTCGGCATCGTCCAACAGTTTCTGATATCGCTCCAGACACTGAGTAGCCGTACGTCCAACAATCGGAGCAATAGTTCGCCATTGTGTAGGCATCAACTTCGCAAGATGCAAAAGCTTCTCGTCTTCCTCGCGCGACCATTCAATTTTCCTAATTGCTGGATCCAGCCATTCTGTCCATCTCGCCTTGACCTGCTTTGCAGTCTTGCGTGCCAAAAGAGATGAAACCCGAGCCCATTGATTTAGCCCGTATTTCGAGATGCTAAATCCAATTCAAGTGTCAATACAATAGCCAGATATTTCGTAAATCCTATACTCACGCAGCCCGAAGAATCTCATCTGCACAAATGTTAACGCTGGCTTAACGGGTCAGAAGTAAGCACCGGACATACCTTCAACATTAGTCCACACGCCACCCTTGATATAAGCTGGCATTCTACTGTACTCAGCTATCCTCAGTACTAACAATAAGACGTCGTAACACACAACTATTCTAGAGTAGAGATATCACGCTCGTTCAACCTGATAAGCATGCCAGCTACAAGAAGTTATCGATGTAAAAAGGAAGTGTTATTCTAGTGAGGCGATGCCACTAAGCGTGCGCATTGAATACGCAAATTATGGCGTAACCAACCCACATCATGGCGCTTACGAACTCTACGTCAATTCAATTTAGATCGTGTTCAACGACTTGAGCCAAATTTACTGCTACAGTACAATTTTGGAATAGGGCATCGGATACAGCAGACTATTAACGTTCTCGCGGTATTATATATCATATAAAATCGTACGATAATCATCCCGTAGTGTGGCATGCACTATCAAGTCCGAAAACCCCCCCCCTTAAGATGCCGAATCTGCATTATAGGTATAGACATTCATTATTCTCGCGCGACGAAGACGGAAGGAACGGACGCGGCTAACTCTCCACATCCCAAACTCGCCAACAAATGTACTCCGATATTGTCATATATGAGTCTGCTGAAATCTCAATTAATCAAAGCTTACTACTATTGGATTTGCTACACTGCTTCATCACGCCGCTGTTATGTGACGATGTATCCTTGCGATCTGTCTGGTATCCCCAAGCAGCTGGATGAGATATTCGGGAATCTGGAAGTCGCATGTTCATTGTATTATTAGTCGGTTGTAACATATTACTGAAGAACACTGGATGCAATATTGCAGGATTTTGTCGTCCGTTCGCAGATGGCGTTGTGTCTGCTGAAGTTATAGCGCATGGGGATGACGTATTTGGGCAAGTCGCGGTACTTCGAGAAACGATCTAGAAGTAAGACCAAGTTTAGAATTCCTAAACAATAATATACAGCGTGCAGCATCATACTGGTCTTTTTTTCTGTATTAACGGTATCATGACTATATGCCCATGTAGACTGACTGAAAATATCGCGGATCATTAACACGAGAAGAACCTGGCAGGCAGTTGAATTTTGATCTCCGATCTGGGGTTAGGGATGGTGACGGTAACATAAATGCCCAGCGCATAGCCTCAGATATAACTTATGTGCGTCTCGGGTATGACGCTCATCGACCAGTTCGAGTCGTCGAAAGATCCGTCCTCGTATCGATCGTGGCAGCATATCAGATACAGTGATCCTTGTCGTCTTTGAGGCACAATTGCAGACGGATTCAAACATGGTAACTACGAAGCCATTGGTAGTACTAAAGGACTGCATATTTCGGCAGCAGCATTTTGGGAAAGCACTGTTTCCTAAGCCTACCTCGCTTTCTATACTGCCTTCTCAAAAATGGGCAATCATTGGTACTCACAAGACGACTTTTCTTTCAGCACTTGCAGGCCAGTATACTGCCATTCCTGCATCCTCAAGAGAGTATCCGTTTCTCGAGAAATCTGTCTGGCCTGCATCTGTTGCCAGTTTAATTACCTTCGACTCCGACATAAAGCCGGCATATTTATCAGCAAGATATGAGTCATATAGGGAACCTGAAGATATGCAATTGTCAGATTTCCTGAAAAGATCGTTTACTTCAAGCTCGAATACTATTAAATCTAAGAAGGAGGAGCAAGAAAAAGTCTACGAGTATGTCATTACCAAGTTAGGATTAGAGCAACTGCTGAAGCAGTGGATTGTTACGTTGAGCAATGGTCAAATGCGTCGAGCAAGAATAGCACGGGGACTCCTTAGAAATCCACGAATACTACTAGCTGACGAACCATTTTGTATGCTTTCGGTTGCAATTGAAAGTGTCATGCAGTTGCTAATTGAGGTTTTACAGTGGGTCTGGATCCCGATGCTACGAGATCCTTGTCTCAACTTCTAAATGAACTGGCACCGAATCCATACGTAATTCTCGGTCTTCGCGCACACGAGCCTATTCCAGATTGGATCTCTCATGTGTCTGTTGTCGACGAGACAGGAGTTGTAAAGGCTGGCACAAAAGCGGAGGTAGGTCAAGTTCTACAGGAGATCATCAGCAAGCGTAACGACTTCGAAGTGGGTAATTCATTCGACTTCAAATCTGTCAACCTCGTTGCGCCAGTGCGCGAAGGGATTGATTCCATAATCGATATCGACAACATCACTATCGCATACAGAGGGAAAGTTGTCATTAACGACTTGAAATGGGTAGTGAGAAGAGGAGAGAAGTGGCATCTACGAGGCAACAATGGTGCGTATGACCCGATACATGGAAGACAAAATTATTTCGCGGACAAGCTAACAATTGAGAAAGGCACCGGTAAGAGTACCTTGCTGTCCCTATTGACGGCGGATCATCCACAGTCCTGGAACTCAAAAGTAGCCATGTTCGCTGAACCTAGGAAAGTTGGCAAGCATAATTATTTCTCGATCAACAAGTCTATTGGTCACGCATCTCCTGAAATCCATGCTATATTCCCGAGAACATTGACAGCTTATCAGGCAGTATGCACCGGATTCACTGTTGGAAGTTTTCTTCCGCCCAACAGCTTTTCACACATCGCTGGAAATCTGACCAAGGAGGAGAGAGAACAAAGAGTGCGGAAGCTCTTGTCATATTTCTCTGTTGATCCGGACATGATTTTCTCAGACTTGACTCTTAATGACCAAAAGCTAGTGCTGTTTATGCGGGCAATCGTCAAGAACCCTGAAATTTTGATTCTCGATGAGGCATTCTCGGGCATGAACGACAAAAGCATTTTCCTCTGCAAAAAATTTGTGGACGAATGGGGCGGTACGGTTATTGCCATTGGGCACGTTGAAGATGAAATACCGAGATGCCACAAGTACGTTCGTCTTCATGGAGGGGAGAATTCTGCTGAACAAGGTGTAATTATGTAATTTCTGCCACAGTGCAGGCCGCTTTCTAGAACTGTTTTTCCGTTAACCTGCAAATAGACGTGTATATAGTTTTAGCATTATACAAAAATAGACTAAATACGATAATTTTTCTGGGATAGATGTTAGGAATTTGTAGTTGGCCATTGATGCTTGATAGGGCATCACAGTTGGAGGCAAATCGAACATGAGCAGATGCAGTTGCGATGCAATTTCGGTCGGTCAGCGTTGTAGAGTATAGCAATATCGCGTGAAGGTGCATACGACGCTGTATTCGTCGTATGTTTTTACACTTGCACTATTTGGGACTTTACGCATTATATTATTGAGCGACAACGTGGACGAACAGCAGTCGTGGGACGGGAAGCGGAGCTTGCACTGCGACTTTTTTCTTCACATTTTTTCCTCACGAACTATTCTTCAACGAAACGCAATTTAATTACCCATAGACTTCAACAGCGTCAGAGGGTGATTTCAAGTACGTTAGTTTGTTTAGACTCTTGCTTCTGCGTTCTTCGCGAGTTTCTGATTAGTTTTTGATCGTTGGCTCTAATCTACCTTCTTAGAAACAAACTAATTAAGTCGCGTCTATAAGTACAGCGTTTCAACATGGGTATTTAGCAAAGATAATTAAATCACCGACCAAATTATTGACAAATATTATTGTACAGCTCCCAAGAAAGGAACGAAGATGAGTCTTACCGACTTCTTGAAGGACGATTGTGAGACATATCCGGAAGCTTGATTGTTCGAATTGGACGAGTGTCTAATCTGCTTTATACGTATAGCTTACGGATCTTGGGCCGACGAGATGGAGGATTTGCCGACAACTGGTACGTTCATTCTATCTTGTTAGAGGGAGACTGCTTGTAGAGCAACTAACCCTCACAACAATTGGCCCTTACTAACTAATATTCTCTCAGCGGCATCGAATGGTCCTGGTATGGTTGTTTCTTTGAATTGCATGGCGCCATGATCGCCTTCTAATTCGTTTTGCTATACAGCTCGTGACAAGTCGTCATTTGACCGTCCTGGTGACCGATACGGAGACCGTGGCGACCGCGGTGATCGTGGTGACCGATTTGAGCGCTCTGGCGATCGTTTCGATCGTCCCCCTAGAGGTAAGCATTTACTTGGGTGCTTCCGGCGCACTCTGGAAAGAAACTTACACCGTTCCGCTAGAGTTTAGTGATAAGGATCGTGGGAGCCTATTCGAGAAATACGAGCCGCGCGATCGTGAACACGATCGTGAGCGTGAACGTCCTGACCGTCTCGAGCGTGAGCCCCTGCCTATTCCTGATGTACCTCCTTATACCGCGCATGTTGGTAACCTTTCTTTCGACGTCACTGAGGACATCCTATCGGGATACTTTGAGGGCCTGAACATCGACAGCGTGCGCATCATGAGAGACCGAATGGAGCAGCCCAAAGGATTTGCTTATGTTGAGTTTAAGGAGAGAGAGTCTCTGGAGAGTGCTTTGGAGAGAACCGGACGAGAGCTTCAGGGAAGAACTGTTCGGGTCAACGTTGCTGATCCACGTAAGTAATATGTTGTATATTTTGTCCCGTTTCTGACCAAACCCTGACGCGCTCTTCACCTGTCTAGCGAAGGAGACTCAGGCAGATCGCACCATTGGAGACTGGAGAGCTGGTAAACCGTTACCTCCTCTGGAGAATGAGAGATCTGGACGAAGTAGCGAGCGGAGGTCTGTTTCTGACGGCAAATCCCGTGATTTCGATAACTGGGAGCGTCGTGGACCTCTACCGCCGGCCGAAGCTGAGCGTCGTGATCGTCGGCGGACAAGTGGATTCAGCCCTGCGAGGTCTTCCTCTGGAAGCCGAACAGCTCCTCGCTCTCGTGACGAGTCAGAGAGCACTCGATCGTTCGACAACTGGCGATCAGGTGCTGCGTTTGAAGGTATCCGAAAGTCTGCAACACCCAACAGATCCAGAGAAGGATCTGCTACACCGGATTTTGAGGAAAAACCGCGTCCTGTTGAGCGCAGAAGGCTCAATCTCAAGCCAAGGAGCGCACCTGTAGAATCAAGCGCACCCGCCCCTGCCCACAGCACCTCGTCAAAGGCCAGTCCGTTCGGTGGTGCGGCTCCCGTTGATACTGCCAAGAAGCTACAAGAATTCGAACAACGACAGGCCTCGAAAGCTGCTGAACGGCAGCGTGAGCGTGAGGAGCGTGAGAAGGAGCGTGAGATTCAGGCTGCGACGGCCGGTGAGGCTCCTCGTGGCAACCGCGGATCCGTACCCATTACCGAGCGCCGACCGCGGACGACTAACGCTGGCGAGGATAAGAAAGAAGAGCATGCTCCTCCGACCAAGAAGTTTGACCTGCTGCGGAAGGCTGCTACTACAGACGACTTCGTTCCTGATGTCGAGGACGAGGAGCCTGGTACCGTTGTTGAGAGCAGTATTACTATCGCACCTGCACCTGTGGAAGCTGCTATCGCTGAGACTACGGTGAGTGCCGAAGATGCGGCCGCTGAGATCGCGGCCGCAGGCGATATTGAGTGGTCTGTGGTTCCTAAGAAGCGGGTGACAAACGGCTCCAAATAAGTAGTTGGGAGTCGTATATTCATGACTAGTAAGGAGCCTTGGTACCTACGTGGATAGTGATTGTAGTGCAGGACTAGTGGACATATTGTGTATGAACTGTATGAAAAGTTTGTGTCTTTGCTATATTTTCGTTAGTATTTGTATAATCCGTTTTCTGACGTGCATGGAACGAGTTTGAACATTTGTTTTTAGCGTGTTTTATCTTGCTCATTCCTGCGGTTTGCGGTTTGCAGTTTACTCGACTGAGGATTGGATATGATACGATGCTTCATTTCATTCCCTTCATATTTTTCTTTTCCGAGACTTGTAAATTTTCGACCAAGAGTCTTTTTGGTGAGGGCGAGACCATGCAATGTAGCTTGTTAGAGTAGTTTTAATTACACTCCCATCAGCATATCTTAGAACGTGTATATTACCTGAATCTACAGTGTGACTCGTCTTTATGGCATAGTGGTGTTCGTGATTCACTCGCAGTGCCATGAATAGCCTTTGGCTAAAAATGCTTAAACCTGAGCTAGGGTTTTTGCAGTTTAGCGCCAATTTTATATGAGATTTTGAAGATGAGCATCTTTCCAATCGCATACTTATCGATCGCTCGGCTTCTCTCTTTTTCCTTTGAACAACCAAAAAAAAAAAACCTAATTACTTTGGCAAGAGGCCACTTTTTGTGACAGTCTATCGATTATACACCGCATGCACTGACCGACAATCCGAGACGTGTAGTCGCACTCGGATCGACGAAATCGAGAATGTCGGAGTCATTAGGTCACAGACTGTCTAGCGACTCAGGACAGGCTAAAGGCATCACCGTGCCGCATCCTCATAGGACGTCGATAAACTCAGCACGAGGTCTGAACGAGATGCTTGCGTTGGAAAGCATTGAGTCCCAAGGCGCAAACGAGAACTGCGAGGTGCTGCAGAAAATGGATGGGCTCAGGAGGCGGGGGACGGAAGATACGCTGCCGAGTTCGTCGCTGCGCGGGCTGAACGAAGTTGAGGCTCCGTCTCCGGCTCCCGCGCTTGAAAATGTAGAAACTCTTGAGCGACAAGTATCTATTGCTAACGAAGTGGAGACTGAGATGCGACGGGAAGAGAAGGAAGAGCAGGACTGGCAGGTGCAGATGCGACAACCAGCACCTCGGAAGCGTTTGCTTACCAGACTTACAAAATTGGGAGAGATAAGGGAATTGTTGCTGTGGCTTACATTTTTTTCAATAATGGGCGTGCTGGCACGTCTCGGGCTTATTGCATTGGAGGCGTATCCAGGAAATTCGGTCGACGCGCTTGTTTGGGTGCAATTTGTCGGTTGCGTGATCATGGGCGCACTGGCTGAAACGAAGGACTTCTTTGCCCTGAGAACAGGGTAGGATTGCTGGTGGTTGGGTGATCAAATTTATGTGCTAATTGGCATTTTGTTATAGACGAAATCTTCAGCTCTACGTCGGTCTGTCAACTGGATTCTGCGGGTCACTCACTACATTCTCCTCGTGGATGAGATCGACATTTCTCGCACTCGCAAACGCCAGTCCTTTTCGCCCGCGGCCCCGTGGCTACGGTGTGCTAGGCCTCTTTGACGAAGTCATCCTCACACTTTGTCTCTCCCTTGCCGGCATCAAGACCGGCGCACATATCGGCCTATTCGTCCGCTCCATATGCAACAAATACTTCGTCTCTGAATCCGCCGTGCACACTAACTCCTCTGACGATGGCAAGACCCCAGCTGCAGCTGAAACAAAGCCGAGCCTTGGATTTGCTGTGGCCACCGGACGCAAGACCACTCCGATTCTGAAGGGCCTATCTCTCATCCTCGGAGTCGGGTGCTGGATTGGGGCGGTTTTGATGGCGATTTTCATTCCCAAATGGCGAGGCCTGGTTCTGTTCTCGATTGTCTTTGGCCCACTAGGGACGTTTACAAGGTGGCTGCTATCACGAAATCTGAATCCACTGCGGCCGTCGTTCCCACTGGGAACACTCGCGGCGAATCTGTTTGGTACGTTGTTGATCGGTATCTTTTCGATACTACAACAGCGAGTCAAGAACAAGACCGGGTGCCAAGTGCTGCAGGGAATGATGGATGGGTACTGCGGGTGCGTGACGACGATTTCTACGTTTGCATTGGAACTTCAGACTTTGAAGCGTGAGTCATTCTTCATCTGTTTTGTGTCAAGCGCTCGGGCAGGATGATGCTGATGTGAAGTAATAGGAAAGCACGCGTGGAGATACGGCGGGGTGAGTGTAGTTGCCGGTATCAGTTTGATATGCTTGACGATGGGCGTGGATGTGAGTTCCTCTCCTCTCTCCAAGATCTCTGGTTCATTGCCCTGATATTAATTGGATTTTGTTTAGCACTGGCGATTCCAGGAATTTGTCACGCGGACGTGTTAGTCCATCAGCGCACCATAAGATCACCGAAAGACATGTCAGATGAAAGATTTTGGAGTTATGATATATTGCCGTGGATTTTTGGGTGTATGATAGTATTGGAATTAGTATATGGATTTATGAAACACGGGAGTCCGTAGTAAATTTGCAAAACTTCACGGTCCGAGCGGTTGGTTATTAGCAGAAGCCGAAGACTGAAGTCAGTTGGAAGGTTGAATGATATTCGATTACAGAAGTCGTGATAGGAATGCCAACGTAAAAGGATTGACGACACACTGAAGTGGTATTATCATAGCCGTCCAATGCGTCTCAGTTCAATCGGAGTCGTCACCGCCATATCGCATTATTCACTGAATGATGTCCTCAAGAATTACCCAAGATAGTTGTCACAATCAGTCATGCTCCGTCAACGATTCCACGAACACCGATGGTCCCTATACTGTACAGTATTCTGTATAGTCTGCACCGCATATTCTGCACGTGTCTGTACAGTAGATACTAAATAGACCAATACCCATTAGTAGCCTTACGCTCTCGTGCGACAGCTGGTAGCGTCTTTCTAGCTGTCCAAGGAGAGGCGGGAGAAGGCGATGTATGAAGCGATTTCGATTGGCTAGCGACGCGCGGCTTGCGGATGTTCACCACTATGTAAACTCCGCTATGACCGATGCGCGTCTTTTGCGGCGCATACGTTTAACCGCGCTCCATATATGCGTCACCCAAAGAAGCGACTTCCCAAATTGTAAGGTCTCTCCGGACGTCGCCGCAAACAGCAGCGTGCGCACAGAGCTCCCTTGTCGCTGCTGCTGCATCTAGGTTTCGCTATCCTTATCCTTATCTACGTGTGTGCATGTGACACGGATGTTGGAAGCCAACTTTGCGCAACCAACCACGAGAGGCAAAAAAAAAAAACAGGCATCAGATGCTCGCACTGGACAGAATGAACTGAACTCGATGACGACAGACATAAAAAATATGTTCAGCATGGTGGATGAGCGGGTAGTCTTACGTTGGCGGTTGTCTGAAAGCGTAATATGGTGTGCGGATGGCGAACGGTGATGCTCCAGCCACTGAGCTTATCAGCCGTGGCACTAATGCATGACATATCCTAGTGCCATGCACGAGCGGGACGGCGTCGGGCGTTCCTGTTTCTCCGACCCGAATTTTTTGCCTTCATTATTCCTCGTTGAAGCCAACCTTACCCAGATTTTGACGAGTACTATCGAGTGAGCAGTAGCTCAAAAACACATTTGCAATTATTCTTTTTGAAGGTATCTGAAACCTACAAATGTTTTGGTGGAATGTATCTGGTTTGCTGGATCGAGATGACTTGACGCCACCGGAATTTCCGATAACGTCAACAATTGCTCATCACGGGAAACCTGCGCCCTGGGCTCGGGTCCGCGTCTTATCGTTGCCGATCCCGGGTCTAGCAGGTGGTTTCAACGCCATCTCGCAGAAAGGTACAGCGGAGATCAAGGTGGCCTAGTGCACTGGCTGCATTAGTGCGCAGCCTGTCGCCGTTCGTCTGCTATTCTTGTTTGATACACTCTGTATGTTACGCAATCGGGCTATCCGCCAGGGCCATTGCTCGGCTCCTCCGTCACTTCTACCCTCCGGCGATCGTCTAGGAGCCTCCTGGATCTCTTCTCGCTCATCTTGCTCCTTTTTTCTCTTTTGCTCTCATGCTTCTGTTTCTCCATCTGTTCTTGGAGACTGTTTGACGATGTCTGTCGAGACGCTCGTTGCGCTGCGCGAGAGTTCCCCTACTACTCGGATTCAGCGGAAGACACTGTCCGCTCAGTCACATCACCCACGGAAAAGTCAGGATGACGTTCCTCCTGCGGTCGCTGCGCTTCTTGCGGTCACCGCCATCCCACCGCCCAGGGCCGGTGTAAAGTCGCTCAATCGGGGTAGATCAGTCGCGAAGAAAGAGCAATCAGCAAAGTTGTACTCGCAGAAGGGGACGCAGTCGCCAAAGAAGTCTCAAGGACCAAATATCGCCAACACCACACCAGCTACAAAGCAAAAGCACAGGAGCAGCAATTCTCTGTCGTCAGTTCCATCGTCATCCTCGACCTCTCGGCCCAGACCAGTGTCGCGACCAAAAGCTCGCCCCTATCAGAATGAGTTATCAGAGCTATTGACGCCGCCTCCTGTGGACGAAGATTCCGACTCCGATTCAGATGTGGACGCATCGCCTCCTGGGGGACATGTTTATGAAATCAGGCGTCTGTCGTCAACACTGGTTTCTTCTCTGGCTTCTTCATCTACTTCTCCTCCTCAGCTCTCCCCGTCACTGTCCTCTTCAGCCTCATCTTCCACAGTTACGTCTCCTGGAATGTCCCCTGTCACACCGCCAAACACTCGAGGCGAATACTTTCCCGTCCTCCCTTACGACGCCGACTCGGATGATGCTTCCACTCTCAAGTGCTCTTCCTCGTCCTCTACTCTCGGTGACACATCCTCCACGACTCGCCACAGGAAAACACGCTCCGAAGCGATCGTCATATCGAACGACGACCCGCTCTGTGCTGCACTCGACGAGAACGGAAAGTGCATCCCGGCAATGGTCTTCCTCCCTTCAAACATGATTGCTGCCTCTTCCACATCTGTTCCCAGTATGATCCGTGTTAATAGCAAGCGCTCCCAGAAGCAGCAGCGCGGCGCGGTCCCGCGAAAGGTGACCCAGCAAGATCTCGACGAGGAATACGAGCGGCAACGATCAAGCATGGTGGCCAAGATTAACACGTCAATCCGATCGTTGAGGTGGATTGCCTCGTCGATGGCCCGCCACCAGGAGGAGTACATGCCCAGAGACGAAATCGACCATCTCGAGCAGCCGCGCCGGTCGCGAAGTGCGGACACGAACCGCTCGCGTAGCAATCACAGCCAACGCATGCGCTCGGCGTCGCATAGTCGAGCAGTCTCTTCCAATGGGTGGACGTCTGAGCAGCGAAGTAGGTCTGAGCCTGTGATCTCAAAAGGGAAGGGCTCGCAGCCGCAAAGACACAGGTCCTTATCGGCAGGCGGTGTCACTGCACGATCGACGGCTCGAGCACTCACGATTCAGGAAGCTCCTCGTGCTGTCATCCCTGTTGATGAGAAAACCGCGTCGGTGCAGTACTCTGCCTCATCGCCATCGAGCGGCAATACTACCTCAGCAGAGGGTGACGCCGACATGCTGATCAACGCAAGCATCCAGATGGAGACCTACGAGGTCCAACAGAACTGTCTCCCTATATTGCGGCCCAGGGAGCCACGAATGAATGGAGATTTCTTACGCATATTAGCAATGGAACTTGAAATGCGGAGGCATGGGAAACTAAGTCATGACTTTTACAGCGGAAAGGCGAGGATGGTACTCGTTCCGCGTAACGATTACGGGCATTTATATAAGAAGACAAGGAACTGGAATGCATGGGAGATGTAAGAAGCAGTTGACTCGGTTCGGGGAATATGTTCTAGCGTGGGATAAAATGGGCTCTATAATGTGTGTTCATGTCATTTACGTGGAGGATGGGAGAACTATTCTTTTCTTTTGCTATTTTTTGGGGTTCTGGATGCATTTGTATTTTGCGTTGGTAATATGTTTGGATGCGGATATTTCATTTCTACGGGTTCTTTTTTTGTGGATTCTGGGGTTCGTGCTTTTTTCCTCAAAACTTTCATTTGCATGCATGATGTGAACGGGACATGTTAGATAGACGGATTAAGGCTTGTTGGTGGGAAAAGGTGCTAATATTTTGGCTTTATGAATATTCGTGTATGTATTAATTAATTGAAAGGCGGTCCGCTAATTTTGTTGCATATAATTTTTTTGTTACTAAAGGATGATTTAGATAACGGACTTGTGTAGATATCTGAGCATCCGATCCGGAAAGGCGCATATTTAATTATTGTGATTGTCCCCAGTTAATGAAGGTTGGTAATATCGGGTGCTACTGGAAGTTACCGAGTTGTCGAGTTTCTCGAATCGTCCTTCTTGGACAGTTTCCGTAACGAGTTTAGTGCATATTAAGGTTTTGACTTGTGAGTTCAGGGTTAAGCTTCCGTGCAACCCTGACGTGCGAGTTCTCACTGGGGAGTTGCGATATGAACTTGCTCCAAAGTAACAACTTTCCAACTTTAGTGGCCAAGTTAGTTTAGCGTACATTAACAAGATCAAAATTTGACTCCAGTAGGTTTATATAATACATTATTAGTGGGCGCACATGTTGTGGGCTTCCGTGCTCAGCACCTTGTTCCGTATGTTGAGTAGCCATGTAGATGTAGTACGTCAATATCGCGCCTTTTCTTAGGTATTCTAGCATTAACGTATGAATAAGGGGAGGAGGAGGATACATGAAGAGGATGCAACGTGGTTTGGAGTGCTGACTTGTTTTCCTTTCTGCAACGCAAGCAAACAAGCAACAATACTCTCAGATTGGCTAAGCCTCGCTCAAGTCTCAATTGCAACTCAACTTAACTCGAACATGGCAGTGGTCAACTTAACCTATGAGGTGCAGTAAGGGAGCTTAGCTTTCTGAAATCTCATTAGAAATTTAACTCGACTCAACTTGAATCTCGACCGGCTTGTGCAGGCAACCTGAAACAGCTGAAACATCTGCTTAAGTACGTCCACGCATCACTCAGTGCATTAACCAGGGCTACTATACATGAAGCTCACAATATCGTCGCTGTCGCTACCATTGCTGCATATTAACAGAATATACTACACTTTACAAATACAGAGATCTAAGCGACCAAACGATCTCGAATAAAAAACTTTTCTAATATCCATACCATCCAAGTAATTGAGCAAACAATCTAAACGCCCTGTTTCTGTCCTCTTCTCATTACATTTCGCCTCACTCTCAGTGACTGCCCACCAGCAACACTTCCCGCACTACCATCCTCGTCCACCGTTAAGTACGGCACTTCACGCCACGGTCTTCCCCCGACGCCTCCCGGGTCGCCATTCCATGCGGCCCAGATCGGCAATCTGAGGTGACCACGCGCAAAGATGATCTTGGAGTCGTCATCCTCCGGGAGGTTATCCCTATTCAGAGGCGTCAAGATGTGAAACGTCTTGTTCGGAATGTCGATGGCGCGAATTATCGCCAAGCCCCGGCACTGAACCGTTCCCCGCTCGTCACCAACCAGCACCCTGATATCCGTGCTTGACGTGCGGCGAACTTCAAACGAGACGTCTCTATCTTCGAGTACGACCGTATTTATCGCGACTAAAGTGCCGTTTATAGCTGCAGGGATGTGTTCGTCCAATATTTGTTCGCCGTCACCCATGATCTGTACTGCGTGGACTCCTACGTTCTCTGGTGAGCCCGAATAGGGAACAACTATGGGCCGCATACTCGTCAGATGTGTTTTGAAGTCCCAGCTCTTGATCAACGGCTCCTTCACTCCCCGCAGGATATTATTCCCGTTATAATGGAAATACGCCATCATTTGCGCAGCACGCAGGTCCGCAGCTGAGTACTTAATTACCGCATTCACCTGACCCACCGGCAACAGCGATCCAATCGGAAGCAATTCCCGCAATTTGAAGAAACTCGAATTGCCATTCTGAAGCACGTCTGCCAGTTCAAGGTTGGTATTCATGTCCGGACGCGAGAGTGGCGGACCGATATACACAACAGTAGCAGCCTTTGCATCCTCTATAACACGGTGCAGGACGGACACGCCCTCACCTTTGGTCCAGCCTGATGTGTTGATAACTAACGGGATCTCAATTTTGCGATCCTGGCTGTCAAAGTATTCCTGGTTCTCATAGCATGTCAATAGTGCGCGAGAGTGATGTATGTAGAGATCTGGATCGGCACGCGGAGTGATGTGTCCGAGATGCATGGCAGCATAAGTGTCTCCGAGTGCGCCGTGGGATATTGGAGGCCCGAGAACTGGGTTATGGAGGATATTCAACGAAAGTACGCCCGGTGGACCGAATTCTGACTGGTCAGGGTCGAGGTCTAGATACGTCGCCTGCTCTGAACCGCCTTTCCCAGTAGAGGTGAGCAACGCGTTAAGAAGAAATCGCGCGAAGGTTGATTTTCCTGCTGATTTCGGGCCGCAGACAAGAATTCGAGGGAGCACGTTCTTCTTCGGTGCCCGTACTGCCCTAACAATGGATGAAATTTCCGAGGCCCATGTTGGTGGGCAGTAGAGCGTCGAAGGCGGGTTGGCAGTTAGGTACAGAACTGTGAAGCTGTGGGTGGTTGTCGATCCGGGTGGACTCCATATATTCTTGAGGTTCTGGCAAATATTCTCCAGGTCTTCTATACCTGTCCGTAGGTCTTTGACTGCCACTAGAGTTGGGAATTGAAGGAACGAGTTAGATGTCGAGATAAACTCTGGGGGGATGAGATCTTTGAGATCTGATGCTGACTCGACGGGAGATGATGACGAGGTTTGGGCTTCGATGACTGGTAAAGGATTGGTTGAAGGCGCAAATACTGGTAGCCAGGTATTACTAACCTTTAGGCTAGCACCGTAAAGCGATATGGATCCCCGTACAACCCGTACCAGGTATTGGCCTTGTATGATCAAAGTCTGTGACCATATCATTAGCGATGTGAAGAGAAAGTTTGCATCCAGCCACAAGAGCATACCTCTTTTGCATTCAGGCCGAATAGTGATATATCTTCAAGCTCAAGGAGATTCTGACCGGAAGGAACAAATGACGATACTTTGACACGCTGTTCCACCTCGCTGTATCTTATAAGTGAGTTTTGGATAATGCAATTGATTATCCTGATAGCTTAATACTCACGCCACATTATCCTTCTGCGGTTGTGCATAGCGTGGCTCATCATTATCTGAGCCCGAAATCAATACGTCATAGTCCGATTCTGATAAGTACTCGATTCGATAGTCATCCTCGTCGTCGTCTTGGATCGTGACAAGGTTTGGCAGAGACGCATCAGGCTCCGCGAACTCTATCGCGTCAGAAATATGCTTGCCTCTTGCTGGTGCTGAGGAAGCCGATGCCGCTGTTGTTGCTACTTCTACTACGCCCTGCCGGGGCACAGTTGCTGATTCTGTTTTTTGACTTTCAGGAGACTGCTTGACCTTCTTGTTTGCAGCGAAGGCGCTAATAAAAGCTGATGTACATGGTGTCAGTCAATTGATCTCCCTCGTTTGGTAGCACTTAAATTAAACAGCATTATTACCTCTAGCAGAAGGTTGAAGTCCGCTTCGCTTCATCGGATGACGTTGGCTATTGTGCAATCGCCGTCGAGATTTTTTTTGGCGCAGTTTGATCTTTTTTCAGTTAAGATGGAGGAACCATGTGTACCTTTGGGAGTTCGGCCCTACCCTTACCCAAAATTAGAACTTTGCCCTTACCCTGATCCTGGTTCACGTGTGAGCGTGACGTCTTGTTCGCTGCATTTCGACTAGTTTGTCACATAAATGTGAAACTGCTTGCCCGAGGCGGTTGGATCGTCCGGTATCCATGACGTTCATATGTGGTACATGGCAGCCTTAATTCGCTCAGTGGTCTGAAATACTCTCGAGACGACTGGTTAAACAATGTGAATACTTTCTACTAGAGACACTAGGAAATTTGACGTCGATTTGTTCGTAAAATATCTGATATCTAGTGCATATCTCTCAAAACGAAGTAACTAACGAGACAGGGTTTGTACTGCCACATGCGCGTTGCCCGAAGGCAAGGATGTTCGTGGCTGGTGCGCGTTGGCCTCCAGGCACGACAAGGTGCCATGTGGATAAAAGTTGAAATCCCGGTCTCACTTGTTTTAGAAACGCCCCACTCGAACTATTCAACTATCGTTATAGGAAGGACTCATACCGAAGATTGGTCATGAACCGCACTCCTCTCCCGTTGGGAGCTCACTAGGCGAACAGTGAACGCTCCGTCAATCTAGACGGTTTTGTTCGCCATGTCGCTCGACGTTTCCATAGTGGAGCACCGGTTTGCGATCGGGTCGGAATCAAAACTTCCTCTTCATCACCGTCAGGGCAACCGTATTATCAGCTTCGTCGCCTCAGCTCTAGGCATCTTCGGTTGCCTGCTAGCGTTTTATTGGTACTTTCGAATGGAACGCAAGGTTTTTCGTCATACGTATGTCCACGTTCTGATTGATATCTTGATCTAAAGCTGGACATCTTTTAACCAGGACTGTTGTGTTTTATTTTAGGTTGATTATTTTGCTCATTTTCAGTGATTTCTGTCGAGCGGTCATTCTACTGTGGTATCCAATTCGACTTTGGTACACTGGCGAAGATTCGATCGGTCCCCACGCCTGTCAGGCCGATGGGTTCTTTGCGGCATTGTCTATAGAGTCGGGAGATTTTGCTGTTCTAGTCATTGCGATCCACACCGCAGTATTCATCATGTTTCCTCAGGTCGGCTCATCGTCAGCGTATATGTACGGTGGACTCTACAAATATCGTCGAATTGTATACGTACTCTGGGCATTTTTTCCGATACTTTTTGCGTCCCTTGCGTTTGTTAAAAGTGGGTCCGTTCCTCTCAACGGTTTGTCTGCATCTCAGAGTCCGAACCTTGGATATATGCAGCTTGCGACGTGGTGCTATTTACCTGTTCGTCCGATCTGGTATCGGCTTGCGCTAGCGTGGATACCGAGATATATCGTACTCATAACTATAACCGTCATATATGGCGGCATGTACATATACATTCGAAGAGTTTTGCGATCAGTGGAGCATGCGATCACACAAAAGGATTCCGGAACTCAAACTGATGCCGATGTGCATCAGGCTGTGGACGTTTGTTCACCCAATGATGAGGCTGATGGAACCGAGAATGACGACGAGGAAAAGCAGCAGAACCCCGATAGTCAGCTACCACTAAATTTCGATCTCGCGATATCACCTCATGACCCGTATCCTTTCAACAGCAACGTTCATTTTCGCTCACCTGCTGCGGCCACATCTAGCGACGTGGATGGTATCGAAGGACAGAGTTCGGCGCTACCTGAAGGTCAGTTTGTCACACCTCGATATCTCAACAGCATTCATATAGAGAATCACGCGAATGATAGGCAACGTGCTCTCATCGAACGCCAGGTCAAATATCTCCTGCTCTATCCAATCTTCTATGTGATTATGTGGACTGCACCGTTTGTGTCACAGTGTCTGGTTTACTCATCCTACTTCTATGATCATCCTGTTATCTGGCTCTCCTATATCACTTCATTCAGTTACGCTGTCAGTGGACTCCTCAACGCTATTATTTTCGCTATTCGTGAGACTCCATGGCGACGGCGCCGATCTCGCGCGGGTGTATCGGACACGGGACGTATAGATAGCCAGAATACAGTCGAGAAGGCCGAAGATGATCAACGTGGCCTAATTGGCAGGTATATCTTTTGGATGCCGCGAAAACTCAGTCAGGTGTCAGTGTCTGAGAGCAGTTGTATGCGACGTCTTTCAGATTCGTCTATGTTGTCGATCGAAAGGTTAAAAGTTCGCCTTGGTAAATTGTTTGGGCGCCAACAGAGCGAGGTTGCAGATTCCGCCCAAGCGTCAAATACTGACAGTCCAGTCGCTATTTCGTCGATGATACAGGAGAACACATTATCACAGAACGAGAACGTATTGCCCGATAAGAAGCTCAAGAACCACGGTTCGAATTACAGGAGCACGTTCTCTGCGCATTTCAGCTCGTCCCCTGGACCAGTTGTCCCATCAAATAACGAAAATAGTCCACGTCAAATCCGCTCGCCTTATGATATCATGAAGTTGCACCCATCTACAGAAAAGCCACGAAATCGGCAAGCGCATGCAAGTGGTGGTAGCGTTGGTGGCGAGTGGTGGGAGAGGCTTGAAGCCTTACAAAATGAGAGGTCTCTGCGAGTGTTCAATGGTAGTCCTGGCAGTGGTAGCAGCAGAAACTTCAACCACTCTCTACTTCTGTTGCCTGACGATGATGATGAAGACTATGCAGTGCGACAGAGAGTTGATCGTGCCGGTCGCAGGATGGCAAGTGTCGCTGACGTTTTCCCTAGTCCTCGTCAGGAAGAAAGCAATCAACCGGAGAGCCCGAATTCCGTGGATGATACGCAGCCACGATCATCTAAAGTGTGAAATTGTATATTTAACGGTGTTCAAGTTGGAATCATTTGGGTACTCTTTTTGTGTATATTGCCTCTATAAATCTTGGGATACTTTGGTTATATGTACTAGCACCGGCGTTCAAGTTAGCGGTTGTGCAAGCATACTGTATATAACAGCTAATGAAGTTTAGCTACTGTATTGATTTTGTATATGGTATAAGTATAATGCTTATGGACTGAAACTCCTTTAGTTTTGATATGATACTCGGGACTCTGCCTGGCCACTAAAATCACTTTTCCGGCTCTTTCTGAGATAGTAAATTGCAAACCCAAACTGCAGCTTCTCTGACAAGTATTCTGGCAGAACATAAAATACTTCGAATCCATTCTCCAATGTCTCTATGAGAAATGCTTCTTGCACATCATGCGATCTCATTTGCATTCCGATAAGCACGTGTGTGCGCGGCCCCGCCAAAAGTGACAAGGTATTTACAAACGGCGCGATCAGAAAATCGTTGTATACTGTATCGCACGCTATGACAATATCAAATCTCTGACTATCTTCCAAATAGCTGTCATCTGGAGGCAAGGGCCATACAACCCTCTGAATATGCGCAATATCCAGGTTAGAATGCTCCCAGTCGAGTTCAAGGACTTCGATACGAGGACCAGACACTGACGGCTCGATTTTTCCATTACGACGATTCAGATTAGGAGACTTCGCCGATATATCTCTGTTCTGCTTCGTCTTGTGGTGTCGGCTCTTGGGGGGTTCATCGTCATCTCTATCGAAATCATCGGTTCGGCAGAGTGAATACGACTGATACGGCACGTCCTTCGGCAGATACGAACATCGAGTAACAATCTCTTGAATAGCATGTATATTCTTGGCAACATTTTTCCGTAGAAGAGGTAGAATATGCTCCTGATCCGTCGCGACATATGACCCATATTCTCCAGTACTATCATCTCGTTGAGCAAAGATGCCCAGACTGAGCGCGCACGCTAATACCCCACTGATCCCCGCTCCAATTTCAATGATATTCGGATATCGTACTCTTGCATTGCTCGCCGCGACGAATAAGCTGTAGAAGAGACTGCCTGGAGTGAGAATCCATTCTGCGAAGAGAGGCGATATTTGCCATAGCACCGCACCGGTCGTACTGCGCTGAGTGTCAGAGTTCAAAATCTCCAAGGACTGTAGAACTTTGAGCTCAAGAGCAGTTTCCTCTATTATGGTATGCGATCTACTGTGACGTTTGGTCAGCCGGCGCTTCCTGGAGATGCTACTTGAAGACTGTGTCGTATCCTTAGACTCGCAGTGGGCAGACAGCTCATCCAGCAGCGCATGCTGTAGAGGTATCGATACTAAAAGTTCGCGCGATGTGCGAGATAAATAACCCAAATTTTGTTTATCTGATGGCCTATGCTTTGAAAAGATCGTGAATATGTGTCCGGTCACAGTATCTAATGACACTTGTTCGATTCCCTCAAGCGCAATAGAGATAGCCGACAGTCCGGTGTCATTGGCCATAGTTCTTCTATAGATTGACTTACTTGTGCTTTGCGCAAATACCCCAAGGCTGTAAGTTATAGGTTCACATAGCTACCATAAGCATATCAGAGCTCACTATACCGAGACTCTTTGTGTTATGTGGCGAGTCAATTCGAGCTCTAAGTGGAGGAGGTTAAAGTTCGTGCGGCTCATCTTGCGGACGGAAACCGATCACTCCATCACCAACACCAAACTTCCAATATTCGCGAAAACCTATATCTATTTTCAATCGTTCATTCATCGTCTCGTCTCACATCATCATTACGAAATGTCGCGTGCAGTAAGGCAAGACTATATTGCTCGGATTCGATACCAGAACAGTCTCCCTCCGCCGACATGTCCTCCGAAGCTTCTCGATGTAGCGGTTCCTCTGTCGACATTTACATCTGCAGGATTCCTCTCCGCCTTGGTACAGCAGCTGCCGCTAAATGTGGATATCGATGCGGAACTGGGAATGCCGCTAGATATGACTATGATTCCTGGTGTCTTTGACAAAGGAGATGAATCACGTACGGCATTTACTCTTATATCATGGCAAGAGTAGAGCGAACTTTAAGCTAACCTGTCGCAGGGTTATATCCGGATCGGAATCCGCCACCGATGCACCCTAAAGATCGGCTTTTACTTCGTGATCCATCATCCCTAGGTGCATCAAAATCGCAACCTGGTGTAGCCTTCTTGCGGCGAACAGAATACATCTCCACCGATGCTGTCAAACAAGCACGCAGGAGCAGAGCGGCCGCCGCAGCGGCCGCAGCGGCTGCTGAAGCAGAACTCAATGATCCACGCAAACAGCTCGAATCGGTTGAAGAAACATTTTTCCTTGCAGCGGAGAATCTCGATAACTTCGTACATCCGACGAAAAAGCATCTTAAGGTTGAAAAGTCATGGGAGATGGTGCCTGACGTCGAGATGTTTGATCTCACGTATTTGCTCATGAAAATGACTGGAAGCGCGCCTGGTGTTTCAGCGAAAGATGTAAAGCAATCTGGTTTAAGTTGTGAGGTTGAATGTATAATAGGCTAATTTGATTTGCTCTAGGAAACTTCGGATGATCGATACGATGTGGCTGTAGTGCGGCCGATGGGCACGGACTCGAAGACATTTATGTCATTCTTCTTAGCAGATCAAGATACTGCAGCAAAATTTAAGCACAAAATTTCACTCTCCCAGGCAGAGGACAAGGAAGATCGTCGGCAAACTCTTCGTGGGAACATGTCACCTTCAGATGTCATGTCGGACGACAGCCGAGACGAGGGAAATCGAGAGGTTTATCGGTTCGAGCATGCTCGAGATTATGAGATGACAGGTCAGAACGCGGACGAAGTTACGATGATATTTGACGACGAGGCAGAGCAGGTTTATTTCCATCCGATTGGTAGGCGTATAGTACTTAAGCGTCGCAGAGTGCTGCAGGATGACAAGAGAAAGAACCAAATCACTAATGTTGTGAATGACATTGCAGCGATTGAGATCACGTTCCGACCTATTACGGGTGAGGAGAAAGCGGATCGTGACAGTATACGAAAGCAGGATTACGGATATATAGCTTTGTGACGGAGTACTGAGGGAGTACTAGCGGTATCACAATCGATATTCATTGTACGATAATGCAGTTATTAGCGATTAATATGTACGTTATTCGCTGTCATTATATCTATTGGTATAGTTGCCTCTTTTTACTCTTCGACAACATTGCCACCAAATCCAACTGGAACAGGCGACCCCTTGGGAGTAAAAGCCATGACTTTATACACCTTGCCCATACCGCCCCCGGATATCTCCACTAATCTGTTGTATGCTTTGGCTACACGGTCTTTCCCATCCTGCGTTGGCTGTCTCTCGGCTAGCATAGCAGCTCGAAAACCTATCCCCATAGCGTGCAGCCAGTCACCTTGCTCAACTGCCCCGTGCACCTCCACTTGTCCTTCATTCTCAGCCACTAACTTCAAAGCCATGAAATCAACATCTGCGGACAAGTCGGCCGTACCAGGTTCTTCGAATGGAGAGACAATGTGATGCTTCTTGATCCCACGAAGCGTATCCACAGGCACGGTCTCTGCAGGACCGTAGTCAATGATAAGTGCTGCACCATTTCCAGACACATTTCCTTGGCCATCCACTAGAGATATCCGCGAAGATATCTCCAATGCCAAGTCCCAAGATTCAGGTGATATCTCCACTTTGGATTTGACAGGAAGCTCGAAGTATCGTGCAGACGACGCTGGCATTATCTTGCTGCTGGGAGTAGAGTGAGGTGGAACTGTCAGATGAAACTTTGGCGACTGATTGAACGATCGAGTTTGGTTGGGAAGAGAGAGGCTAGACTTAAACTCTGGTACTGAGAAATCTACCATGAGTTCTCGCCAACCATTTTGAGTATGCTAAGGTAACTGTCAGAATGTGTTACCAAGTCTGATAGAAGGATATGGAAGGTACCTCGAATTGATGTAATGGTAGTGCATCGAAAAATTCGTGCGCGATTATAAATGCTGCGCTTGAATCTATATTACTCGAGTCAATTATCATTCGCAGCAGCGCCGACATTGCACCAAAATTACCTCTTGGAGCATCCTTAAGATTGTCGTACCAGTATATTGGTATCCCGCTATTGGTTATGCTTTTAAATCCAACGTCGGTCTTCTCTAAGGGAGTAGAACACAGCAGTCTGTGCTGCATTTCTCGTAGAGTATGACTCGCCTCGACCATATTGATATCAGTTATTGTCTTGTAATATTGCGGAAAGCTTTGTATGGCCTGCACCTGTCAGCCATCGCCATTAACGAAAGTTCGCATTCAGCCATGCCTTCAACATATCTGACATCAATGTTCCTCTCCCGGGGCCCAGCTCCACTAGCCTTGTCCGCCCGGGACGTCGAACAGCCATCCACTGAGCAAGTACCCATATTCCAATAAGCTCGCCAAACATTTGAGAAATTTCCGGGGACGTAATGAAGTCACCGCCGGCTCCAAATGGATCCTTATTGATATAGTATCCGGCCACGGGATTGGTTAGACATTGTCGCATGTAAGCTGCCAGGCTGATTGGCCCCGTGGTCTATGCTTCAGTCAGTTCCACTTCCGCATAATTAAATTAGAGAGTCTCTATCTACTTTTATCGCCTCTGCTAGTAGTTCTCCTAGACTCTTCTTCAGAGGCTCCTTTGTCGTTGCGACGGTCGAATTGAATCGCTGACAGCAGTGACGGCAGACTCCCGAGTATATGGACGCTCTAGTTGCTGACAATAGTTGCCGCCTCAATAGTCCCATTGTTCGAGTTTTAGAGATCAATATTCTATCAAACAGCAATTGACGCCGTGATGACGTTCGATCAAGTTTTATGACGAGGTGTTTCAAGAGTTTTCTGCTTGGGAGAAACTTCAAAGTTTAAACTCTACGCGATGATGTAAATTCAGCATAATTGCTGTGAGATTGTTTTCGCGACTTAAGTACTAGGTATGTATTATGGTATCCCCTGAGTGCGATAACCAGACTTAGCAATTTATACGAAACAAAATAAAGGTCAGGTTCCATGGAGGGCAAACTAAAGAGATCGCGCTGGCGTGACGAAGACGAAGATTCGTTGATTGTAAAGCAGAAACGGCAAGAGAAAGAGAGGAAAAAGAAGGCAAAGCTGGAAAGACGAAATGAACCAGCTCGCACTGAAAGTGGGTCAGCATTGTCTCCCAAAATAAGCGGACAGGAAGAAACGATATCAGGTAGCGATTCAAGACCGTCTCACGAGACTGTTGGCCTCAATTTCAATGGATTGCTTCGACTGAACGCTCCAGAAATCAAATCCTGCAGGAGTGTGGAGAACTACGAAATGCTTAATCACATTGAAGAAGGCTCATATGGTGTCGTTTATCGCGGCAAAGATTTATCGAATGGGGATGTAGTGGCACTAAAGAAGTTAAAATTTGATAAAGATCAGTACGGATTTCCTATAACAAGTCTTCGAGAGATTGAGACACTTATGGCAGTGCGGCACCCCAATGTCGTAAATATTCGCGAAGTTGTTGTTGGAGGAGCATTAAATCAGTACGTTCAGTTATTCATTGCCGCCTATTACATATCTAAATCTCATCAGGATCTACATCGTCATGGACTTCGTTGAGCACGACTTAAAATCTCTTATGGAAGACATGCGAGAGCCATATTTGCAATCAGAAGTTAAAACTCTTCTTCATCAATTACTTTCTGCGACAGCGAAAATGCACGAGAACTGGGTCATACACAGGGATTTGAAAACATCTAACCTACTGGTAAATAATCGCGGAATGATTAAGGTAGCCGATTTTGGACTGGCGAGATATTTCTCTGACCCGGCACCGCTAATGACTCCCTTGGTGGTGACTCTATGGTATAGGTGAGCAGTATTTATCGATTATTCTGGCATTGTATATGCTAATGTCGCTCAGAGCGCCGGAGCTTCTTCTGGGAGCTAAGCAGTATTCGACAGAAATAGATATGTGGTCTATTGGTTGCATATTTGGGGAACTCTTGATCAATAAGCCATTGTTGGAGGGGCGAAGCGAGATTGATCAATTATCAAAGGTATTTCAATAATCTCCTTTAACTTATATGTTCTTTACATTATTGTATACTTGACCAAGGCGTTTACTGAAATGCTCAAGATATTTGATCTTCTTGGTTTTCCTGACGAGTCGTCATGGCCTGGATTCAGACTTCTACCCAATGCCAAAACTATAAATGCACCGAAAATTCGTCAAGAGTAAGTTTTCATGTCGAGGACGCTACTTTTGATATTGAACTCATTTTCTTGTACTCTAGCCGCGGAGCATCACTTCGAGCTAAGTTTCCATTCTTAACGTCGGCTGGAGTTGATCTTCTTTCCAAACTATTACAACTTGATCCTAAAAAGCGATTAAGCGCGGCAGAGGCACTACAGCATCCCTTTTTCAAGGAAGATCCAAAGCCCAAACCCCCCGAGATGTTTCCTACATTTCCTTCAAAAGCAGGCCAAGAACGAAAACGGAAAGTTGCAAGTCCAAGTGCACCTGTCGCACAGCATGGCGGTCAAGGCAAGGCTACAGGAAGGCAGGGCGATTACTTCAGTGAAGATGAGGACTTGGACCAGCATATCATTCTAGCTCAGCCCGACGACGAGAAATACGGCCTATTCAGAGAACAGGATAGACAAGAAGGGCGGCGCTTCGAGTTAAGATTTCAATAGAAGCGAGTATTCGCGGTCATCGACTGGTACATGTGAAAAGATTCTGTAATATAGCTATTTTCACGAGAATGCAAAGGATTTAATGTGGTTTCATCTTGACAATGAGGCTAATTTGAAGGTTGACTGTACCAATCAATATCTAGGAGATAATGAGGACACAGAAGGGTTAAGATATCCACCTGTGATACCCTCCACTTCTAATCCTCAAATGCAGATATCGTCTTAAGATACTCTATAAGACGTTTATAATCCTTCAAAAGGTCTTCTAAATCACCAAACTTTAGCTGGCTGACGTTCTCGACGTCGGAGAACTTCGAAGATGGCTTAGGAATTTTAGGTAGCGCTCGCAGAACTTCAGGATCTATCACAATCTGACTCTGCCATTAGCACTATTGACACAAAAGGGGAAAGAACTGAAATAAAGTTACCTCCTTCGGAATAGAACCCCCTCGTCCGAAGTTTCTCATATTGGCAAAGCTAGATGATTTAGTCGTGAAAAAGCTGCATTGGCGATGTCTTTCACTTACATAGAGCGGATTCCTTCCGGAGTGGTATCGTCACCACCAGATCTGGTGGTTCTCGTGCTATCATTTGAAGATGTTCGATTAATATTGCTCGGGCCCTCCATGGCGCCAGGCGTAGTAGGCGATGCACTAATCTGCTCTTCGGCGAACAAAGTTTTTGCTGCAGGCCCAGGCGCTGACTGTACGGCTACTGATGACAGACGAGCCGAAGGAAGTGGATCCAACGACGACGACTTGACTTGGGTTGAAGGAAATCCTTGATATGAAGGTGGGCTCGCAGGCATCGACTCCTTCTTCGAAGGACCATCTGTGTAAGCTGAAATAAGTGCCGATGACGATTCAAGAACTTCTTGCGTCCGCTTCTCAAGCGCAGCTGAATTGGCAGTAGCTTTCATCTGAACAGGTCTTTGAGTAGGAGTGCCTGAAATTTGAGCTGCCCCTCGGCCACCAAACAGGAATTTGTATGAATTCTCAAAAGTAGAGCCGATTGACTTGATACTTTGATCTGCCGTATTAACGGCAGATGCCGCAATCTCTGACGGATAAAATGACAGTCTTTTATTAGATGCATCCATCTTGATACCATTGTTGTTTGTTGACATTGCTCTCGCAGACGAAGCCATTGGCAAAGAGGATGACCGAACGGGAGGAGCAGCTTGTGCTTTACTGTCGCCACTCGCATTTATACTCGATTGTGAAGAATTGGCTCCTGAAACTAAAGATATAGACGACGACCGAGTGGCTTTAGCGCCTAAGCTAGAAGATGGAGATGCTAAGGGATGAATGTCGGCCGAGTTCGTGACTGGCCGAGCTGTCAACGAGGACATATCTGCGGGGTCGACTCTCAGCGTAGTTAGGTCCACTGTCTCCAAGAATGCTACAACCGCTTCCTGCAAATATTCCAGTCAGTATGACACATTCAAACTTTCATGCATAATATTAGGAAGACGACTTACAAAGTTTGTGAGGCAGTAGGCAGTTTCACCGTTTATTGTTTTCGCCATTCGAAATCGCTGAATAAAAGAAAGATTTGAGGCAATATGAGGGGGATCTGCTTGTATCACACAGTAGATCAACGTGGGAAGTACGAAATCAGCGCCTGATTGTCCTTCAGAGCCATTTGTCTGGGTCAATTGCGATAAAACGTCTATAGTTTTGTTCAACCAACGATTGCAAACTTATTAATCCAAGGTGACTTACCGACAATCCGCTTATGTGCAGATACAAGTAGAGACAATTTCTCTTTAGGACTGTGTTTGTCGACCATCTTACTCAATTCTAGAACAAGTTAAATGGAAAAACAGTACATAAAATTTTGGTGCCACTACTTACCATTCCCTGCAGGGACAAGAAGGGGGCCAAGATCTTTGTCCTTTAATTCAGAGACACCTAAGTGTTCCATTCCTATATTGATCAGATTCAATGCGGCAATCTTGGTCGCCAAAGTTGAATCCTTTGCTTCATCGTCACTGCCTGGGAACATAAATATTCTTGTTAAATTAGCCAAATGATCACTTAAATTTGTCTCTCTCTTCGATGGGAAATATTCATACTCATTGTAACAGGCCTCGCACGCTTTTCTTTCGACTAGATCTTCATAAAGAAGCTTTTGAGACTCTTTCTGTCGCCTTTCTTTCTTCTTTTTGGCCATTTCCTCAAATGACATCATTTGAACCTCATATGTACGTCGCATCGTATTCCTTCGCAGTATGTTCGTTACTTTGTTTTGAACCGTTACGTAAAAATCCTGAAATAGTTCCGAAAGCTTCTCAGTAGATAAGTTTGTCGTGGATACTATCTGTTGAATGCTTTCGATGAATCTGTAATATATCAAATGTTAGAGGCGTGTGTAGCTTTGTAGCCGATGAATTATCATTACCTATCCGTCATCGCAACAACCTCTTCTGGCAGAGCTTGGTATCCAGATGATAGTAACAGTTCCGATCCTTCAGGATCTGCAGGCTCTGAAGTATTGAATTTTTTGGTATTGTCGGTGCTCTGATACGCTGCGCTATCCGAGAGAGACGAACGTGTTGGCCCCGGGGCAGCTGGAAGTCGCGAGAAAGACCGCATTGGAGATAACCGAACCGAAGGAAAGTCAGAAGAAGACGAAGATAGAGGCCTGTCGACAGGTCTGTCCAGGTTAAGCTCTGTTTGTGAAGGTGTATTGGTGATGCTGCGAACTGAAGACAATGAAGATTGCTTACTGAGAAGCTGTGGCCGTACAGGAGAAACTGTAGCATCTGATTCGTCGTCCAAACCTGTCAGAATTTGTTGCGTCTGCTCGTCGCCAAACACGTTTCTCTCCGCCTTTTGCTCTTCCTCTGATGCGATAGGCTCGTCCCCAAATAACGGTCTATCTTCACTAATCTCGAGCCTATCTTTCGTTTCATCCTCAAAACTCCTAGCTGACGATACGTCTAGGCCATCTGTCGCGATGGTCTTCCAATGGTCGCGCTCCTCGTCGATATTTTCAAAACCCCGCCCTCCGTCTGATTGAGGTGGAGCATGTTGTTCAGTTCCGGCTGCTTCGCCCACCAAATTGTCCTGACAATCAGTAGCACTTACATCCCCCGACTGGAGCTGATTGTCATCGTCCTTATCCACGAATAAGTCATTATTGCTCGTTTCTCTCAGTAGAGCATCTTGTGGACCTTCAATTGCTGAACCATTCTCGGCATGAAAGCTGTTATCTTCAATGACGACCTCAGTCGATTCCGCCTCGCTCCTCCGTTGATATTGCTCGATTTCAGTTTGCGATAAGATGGTCTTCTCGGGCAAAACTACTTCGTCACTTTGGTCTGGGCCAATCGGTGGCGTAGAGACGTCAGCTCCCTCTGGTGTGGAGACGGAGTCGGTAGAAGCAGCCATGGCAGTCATTTGGAGGTCACTTCCTGTGAATTAGACCCAACCTCTCAATAAAGTATTTGAACCTCTCACTCAAATGTGCTCACCTAGCCGGTTGATACGTTCCCGAAGTTTAGAGCAGGCACAAGTGGAGCGTCGATAGTTGCGGTATGGAACGGTGTCAGTTCAATGTGCCGTACCCACCAGCGTTCCGTCAGTGATATCGTAGTGGTTACCTTACCTATACGGATTCTCAGGGTCGAATGACGAAAGCTTAAACGCCGCGGTCACCACGCATATCACTCACTGACCGCATCGATAACGAGACGAACTCAAATTTGGTTATATTGCATTTATAAAATCAACTTCCCAAAAAAATAATCCAAACTAACGGTATGCACCCCATGAGATATTACGCTGCCAGTAATAATACAAGAAGCTCCACTACGAGCGATTTTCTGCATTGAAACTTCGAATGATGTAGGCTTACGACCGATGGCACAAACTCTCACTTGCAAAGCTATTAGGAACGTATATAAATTGTCTTGTAAGGTAAAAAAATGTAAATTTATCATTAGATTGTACCATGTTATACAACAAAACTTTTACACAACCACTACTTAGTTCTGAGCCTTAATCAACTGGTTGATCTTCTCCTCTCTGTCACCAAGCGATCCACCCTCGATGAAATGCTTGAATTTTCTTCGCACACCCCAGCCACCGGAGGGGTTGGACAGCTTGAACGGCCACAGGAAGTTGGAAGCCTGCTTGAACGCGGGCCCGACCGTGTATATCTCGTGAATCAAGTCCTCAACGCAGATGATTCCATATTTTCCAAGATTCTCCTCAATGATAGCGTTGTCGGTCAAAGGGATTCTCTGGCGGTTGATTTTTCCGTATCCACGCTTGTAGATCAAAGAACGAACAGATCTATAAATCACGTTAGAAATATGACTTAAAATATTAACCTCGGAAAAGGTACATACGAAAGGTTCGGATAACCATAAGCAACGTAAGGTTCGACAATGCGAAGCATCTCGGCGGTCGCCTTGGTCAACTACTTTAACGTTAGGAGATTTCACATTGACGAGCCTACAGAGTCGCACATACCTTAACGAAAACACCATTGTTGATCTGAAGAAGACGCAGAAGTTGGAGAATCTTTCTGGGCTTAGGAGCAATCTTGTTGATACCCTTGATACGGATAACGAAGACGAGCTTGGCCTGAGAAGGGACATAGAAACTTCCCTCCTTCTTCGCAAGACGGGCCAGTCTGATCTTCTCACGCTCTTCCGCGCGGTATTCCTTGATATATTTCTCTGCACGCTCAAAGATGACTTTACGCTTCTCCTTCGAGGCCTAAATGACGACCAAACCTGTCAATAACCGTTCCATGTATAGCTGCACACAAATAAAGCGTGAAAGTAATGATCAGTCCCGAAAGATGGTATAACAAATGGCAACATCGCCCTAAGGCTAGCCAATTTATAGGGTAAATTTATCATCATTCATCAAAAGCAAGAATATGAAGAAAAAGAGAATATACTAACCGCCTTCTTAGCAGCAGCAGTCGCAATCTTCTCCTCTCGGACCTTGTCTTGGTTCTTTCTCTTCTTTAGGAGCGTCTCGGGAACGAGAACTTGCTCGGTAGTAGGCACAGTACTATCAAGAGTCAGAATAATATAACCCCGAAGGTAATGCTCCAGGCAAATAGCTCGAACTTCCCGATCCTAACTGCCCAGAAATAAATTTCATCAAAACTGTTATACAATAACAGTAGAGACATAACCCGCGAAGATATCATGGTAAACACCACAATACTGTGCAGAATTAGCGCAGAAGTGAATTTTGCAATACTAGCAGGATGTATTCTATCAAGAATTGCACTTTGTCGATGTATTTCAAGAGAGAGACTAGTATAACTATTGATGTCTCAATCTCAAAACCCTCGTGTCGCAAAAGAAATATTCTTCATTCACAAATCGAGGAGAGCAGGAGTACCATTCTTAGCCAATATACTGCACGGAACAGTCCCAAGGATCAAAAGAAATAGCAGACATTCGCCTGAGCATTTCCCATAAATACTCAAGAAATAATAACTCACGTTCCAGCCATTTTGATGATGTTGCTGACGCCGAATCGTTGTCTAGATGAACTCGGCGGAATTCTATTATGCACTGCAGTTGGAATGGCGATGTGAGATTGTAGATGGACCGTTGTGAAAAACGCGTGACTGCTTTTGCCCTCAGAGCCCTAAGTAATTTAGTGGCATTGTGAACCCGTACCCTGAACACTTGCTAGCATGCGTAATCCGAAAACTCTGAAAACTTGATCGCAACTTCGGACACCGTCGATGCCGTATCGTAGGCTCCTCTTAGGCGTGTGTCTTCCTCGTAGGGGCTTCGTAATCTCGAACTGGATTTCCCCAACTACAATTCTTAATTGCGAAAACTATCTATCGAAAATCGAACATATAAAATTTCATCTTTCTTGTAATTATTTATGTTCTCCATTTTAATGTTGGAATATTTATAATCAAATCTAGAAAGGGGAATAGCGGTGTGGCCGTCTGGTCACGTCCAACCCCACTAGAAGTTCGCCCATTTATGGCACGCTCTTGAGTCAACTGCAAGTTAGGAAGATGGTTTATTATAACTCATGAGGATTGAAGCCCCAGCTTTGACTAAGCCAGAGCGTTGTCTAGGAGCTAGGCAGCTGCCATTCCAAGATTAGCTAATTGGGCAGTTGAAAACTCTGATAGGCAATAATAACCACTTCGTCTCCTAGTCCTATGAATACAGAAACATACTCATAAACGCCATATTCACAAATAAAATCCGTTGTTAATTTTCATGAGTTGAGATCTATATCAAAGCTGGATCCGCAGCTGCATAAGCGTTAGCATTAAGCGATTCGGTATGAGGAACAGGGAAAGTGTACCCGCAGCTAGAACTTGCTCGAGGATTATTAACTATCTTGAATTGACTTCCAATCAATTCGGTCGTATAGTCAACTGTCGAATCTCTAAGAATGCTGAGTGACATCTCATCCATGACGATTCTGGCGCCATCCAGCTCAAAAATACTGAGAAATATGAGTTAGCCATCGATCATGCCTTATGAAGATCCAATTACTTACATGTCATCAACTGGATCGAATGTTTCCTTTAGCCCCATTAGATACTGAAATCCGTGGCAGCCGCCGCTCTCCACAGTTACTCGTAATAACAGCTTCGGATTATTATCCGCTTTCATTATCTGGTTCAGTCTCTACCCAAACGATTAGGCCAAGACGCCTCGATACTGTACGTCAAACAATACATACCGCAGCAGCTCTTGTTGTAATATATATTATCATTTCATTTCCAGTGTCGTCCTTCTTAGAATTAGTGACATGAGGAATCTTGGGGGCGTCATCCTCAAGCTTATTCGTGGGTACGAATTCTATGTCTCCCGGTGTATTGCGTGCATCTGTAGCAACATATCTAAAACTATTGGCAATAGGCTGACGTATAAGTACGTTTCTTTGAGCTGCGTCCGATCCGAATCTGGAGTAACAAAGGGCACTGTGCAAGCTGAAAAATGGCCTCGACTCGTAGCCTTTCAGTGCTCGACGAACTAAGCGAGTAGACGGTGCGAGTCGTTTGGTGCTGCCTATAAGGACCAACATGACAAAGTATTCATGAATTGTATGACATTGCAAGGTCGCTAATCTCAAAGATACTGGACGATATTTGCCGTTGGGACGATCCATGGGATTAGTGTCTGCTCAATAATAACCTTTATTAATCCATACGTGAATGACCCTGACCCTAGACCTTGCCTTTTTGTTTATTTGCGCCTTATTACTTGCATAGCTACGCATTTATGGCGAAATACACAGGTCAGCTCGTACTTGGTAGACCATCGCGTAATGTTCGCGTATAGTATCTGCACGGACGCGTTCTCCTTTCATAACATGGCGAGATCCTGTCCGTTCCCGGCTGATTATTTGCGGAAGAATCAATCTAAGTCATGTCTTCTGGAATAGAGAAGCGCCAGCTTACGGATGTAGACAGAGCGATAATTCAAGCTTTTATCGCATGCCGCAGTTTCCGTGCCTCTCAGCTCAAATCAGCCATCGCGAATATTCTCACAGTTTCCAGTTCGTTGAGTATTTTTATTTTATTAAAAGATGAAGAGCTCGTTTCTCGATATTTATACTGACTCATTTTTATTTCAGACGAGATTGCAAATAAAGATGCAGATGACCAAGCTGTTCGTGTTGGATCAAGCGATATTACACAGGAGCAGATTGATGACTATATCGGTACAGCGAACACTGCGCTTTATAACTTAGACTACGAAATCCGATGCTCCAGAAGCTCAGAAGATGGAACATTGACGTGGAAATTGGTATTCATCCATTTCTACTGTTTTTTCTGCTTTAATATATGCTAACGGTTGATCTATTCTAGGAAGCATTATGACGGCTCAAGAGGAATTGTAATTTTGGCGTTGTAAAGATATCTGTTTATAAGTTTAGGTGTACAATTGGGATTACCTAAATACACCTGTTTCCTAAGGATTGTACTCGCTTGGGATACAACTTTATCGTACAGAGAGATTATACAACCGTATTCTATTCCGCTACACTACAATTCATACAATACCTCGCACTCGCCAAAAGGTCAATCGTTGTCATCTGCGCCAATAACTTCATTAACTTCCATCTCGTTTCTTTCTTCAAGAGCCAGTTCTACTTCATCAATAATATCCCACACGACGTCTTCTGCAATCTGTTCGTCAAATCGTTCACATACGGGTTTCACTCTTCTACTATCATATAGGCCAGCGACGGAATCTTGCCTCAAATCACCAGGAAAGTACTCGAACTTTGGTCCGAAATTGAATTGGGCCGTCCCACCACGATAGAGACTGATCGATGGATAGTAACCAAGCGTACCATCATCGACAATACGTGCACCCATATTCGATAGAGGGACACTGTGCGGAGGCAGAAAAGGTAATAAGCTCTCGAATGGCGTTCCCATGTACTTCCCGTTCTTATAAATCCTGATACATGAGTCATGCAAACCTTGGTCTTTCAATTTTTGCTCCCGAGCAGCGACGTCGTCACTAGACGACTGATTAAGCATATCCTGATACTGTTTTGTCGGAACGCATTCAAACTGCTCAAAATATAATTGACCCTTATAGCGAATCGGGATTCGATCACGGATGACGTTCGAGACTGTACTAGATCTCGTTGACTTCAGTAACTTCGATGACGCCTTCGACGTGGACGACGAACTAGTAGCAAGCTGATAGGAAACTGAAGGCAACGAAATGTATAGCCCAATAACATCTCCCGCTTTGAATGGTTCATGCATGAAGTCCGTTCCTCGCGAAATATGCATCTTCTGCCCAGTCACGTCTCTGATGCCATATCCATATGCGTCAAATCCTACAGGAGTATCCAGTGAGGCTACAATAAAAATGTTAGAACTGATTATTGTCGATCAGCGAAGTTAATACTGGAATGTTTTACCTTCTCTGCGCGTCCAACCTACTCTGACATCCCCGGCACCAACAAGCGAATTGCCCTTTAGAATTTTACATTCCCAGAACCACTTCCCTTCGCGTACCCCAACATTTGCACGCACCGTACGATACCCTTTATCTGTCGACACTATTGTTGCGGTCGATCGATCAACCAAAGCTTGCATGCTCATATCTTCGAAGCTGACACGCGGACCATATGGCGGTACCTCAATTTGCCTGTATCGCAGTGAAGGTAGATCCGATGTAGCCTCGCATGGGAGATAGCGAAAACCTCGGCGATTAAAAGGATGGTCATCGGTCAAGAACAAGCTGATATTCTCTCCAGTGGCAGTATCACGAATATATGCGGCAATCGATGGTGCGAGGAACACTGGCGGTCGAGGAACGGACTCTAGATCACCAGGCTTATAAGGTGGCAGCTTTATTCTTAAAGGAGAGAGATATTCTTCATCCGTGTCCTTCTTCGACCGTCCACGAGCTTTTTTGGTCCTTTCTGTCGGAGTGCCAAGTGCAGGTGTAGGCACTGGTGTCACTGATACAGAGGACGACTTGCTATGATCTTTAGTACCGCTCTTCTTGGCGCTCTTCTGCTTTCGAGCTTTGGTTTCCAGAGACTGCGAGAATTGTTTAGAAGACGGCTGCGCCGATGCCGAAGATGTAGACTTCATAGAGGAATGAGATCGTTTCAGCGACGTGACAGGGCTAGACGCGCGTGCGTAACTGTCATCCTCTACCGAGTTTGTAGCCTGCGCAAGGTTATCGGCACCTTCACTAGACTTTGACTCCGAGTTAAGGACAAACGCCGGACCGTCGCCGATTGCCTGACGTAATTGCAGCAATCCTGCTGTGTCTTCCTCTTCTGTTCTATCGGTGTCATCTTCATTGCCATATTCTTCTGGAGGTGAGGCAGGAAGAGCGAGCGCGACCAGATCCATCACGACAGAAGATCATCCGCCTTCAATATGGGAAGTGACGATGCTAGGCTACCAATCTAACTATTGAGAATCACGGAATACGCCGCGTAAACGTGTGGTAAATGCTGATACCTAGTACGACTGTGGGTGCCGAAGCTGCAGATATATATTGTACTGTACGTTAATTCGTAGGTTGCGGATCAAATTGCGGGGCCGGGTAGCGAAGTCGCGAAGTCCCAAGGGATTATATTTTTTGCCTTAATCACAGTTACGATAATACCATTGTTCACGGTTCTCTCGATCCGATCCTTATCTCTTGCACGTATTGGGAAATATGGACTAGATCCAAATTGGTTTTCACTGATATCGACGGAACATAATTATCGTGAATCTTCCGCAGCAGCCTCCATGAAGAGAAAGCAGAGTCAAATATCTGGATCCAAAGAGATCACCAAGGACGAGGGGAACGCCGGTGTCGAATCAAAACATGCATCTATTTTGAAAAAATTCAGAGCCGTTACTAATGGAGGTGCCCATTCAGAGCCCATCGAAGACAATGACCCTGCTAACGATGCCGAAGAAGAGGAACGCGATAAAGATTCCCAACCTACTGGTTTAGTTCCATTGCCTCAACCTGCTAAAAAGCAACGGGAGGTCATTACCTTGAAGGACAACTGGGCAACAGAGCCTATTTACGTCAAGGCAAACATTCGGAAACCGTTTGAGAAGTTGGGTATAAGTGACAAGATGGTCGAAAACTTAAGATCAATGGGGTTTGAGAGATCATTTGCGGTGCAGGCCAGTGTGATATCAACTCTGATGAAGGATATACGTGAGATTGCACCTGACGCAAAATTGCCAATCTTGGTCAATGCGGCCACAGGTAGCGGAAAGACGTTAGCCTACGGTGTTCCCATTGTCGAGGTAATACATATAATTTGTATGAAAGTTGTTGAGTTCTAACTTCATTAAGGCGTTGTCCTCAAGAGTAGTTCCTCGAATACGCGCCCTTGTAATCTTACCCACTCGACCATTAATGCAGCAAGTACGGGCAGTATTAGAGCTACTAGCGAGAGGCACCAGCTTGCGTTGTATGGCACTACGAAGTGAAAGACCATTTCAAGAGGAGCAGAACTTGTTGTAAGTACATCGTGCCGTCTGTGGAGCTGGTATTTATTGATTGACCCGGTCGATATAGGCAATTTTCTACACCTGACATCGTTGTAACGACTCCAGGTCGACTTGTCGATCATATTAGATCCACAAATGGATTCAGTCTCCGCGATCTAAGGTTCTTGGTCATCGACGAAGCAGATAGACTACTAAATCAGTCGTTCCAAGAATGGGTCGATGTTCTCATGGACGTCATTGACGAAAAGTCTTCCGGTGGTGCTGCAGCTCCAAATTTAGTCGCCTGCTCCTGGTCTAACAGTGTCCAGAAGCTTGTGTTCTCAGCAACACTTAGCAAAGATGCTGGCAAGTGGGCCAGTTTGAAAATAAGGCAGCCAAGAATCATTATAGTAGGAGAGAAGCCAAGTGCAAATGCTCCTCAAGATGAAGAATTCTCTGTGCCTCCGACGCTAGCGGTAAGAACGATGAAAAAATGTCGTTTGACTGCTTCTGACATTTTCTTCCAGGAGTCTATGGTTGCTCTTTCGGAGGATTCTTTGAAGCCGCTAATATTACTCAACCTTTTAAGGCTGGAGCGCATTACTGGTCACTGCATTGTCTTTACGAGGTCGAGCGAGACCGCCGCCAGACTGGCTCGACTGCTTGTCATGCTCGATAAGGAAATTGTTGTTGACACTAGCTCGAAGAAGTACCATATTGGTCTTGTGACGGGTGAGATTAAACCGTCGATTAGGAAAAAAACTTTGAAAGATTTTATGAACGGGGATATTGATCTGTGAGTGTGATCACGCTTGGCTGAGATATTGACTGGAGATTCTCAGGGGGTTTCTAACGTATACAGTGTTATCTGTACAGATATTATAGCCCGCGGAATGGATATCGAATCAATCCTGTATGTCATAAATTACGATATACCTTTAAGTGCAAGGGAGTATGTGCATCGAGTTGGACGCACTGCCCGTGCAGGAAAGTCCGGCAGTGCGTGGTCACTTGTATCGCGACCAGAGGCAAAATGGTTCAAGGGTATGGCTAAGAAGATTCGGAGAAGCAAGGGGCAGAAGCTGTTCAATAGGGAGGTTGCAGTATGGGATGGACAGGAGGAGTTGTATGAAAAGTGCTTGGAATCGCTGGAAAGACAAGTGAAGGGTTCTGGGTAAAGGATAAACGGGTGTTGTAGAATATGGAACAGGTTATCGTATGTTAATTTGTTCGTATTGTATAGAACTGTATAATAGATAAGTGACCTTAGATGATCCGTTGTCCACTATTTCTCGTTTCTAATGTTTATTCTGTAAGTTTTGTGATATTTATTGAGTTGCAATATAGTAGTCAACTGCATACCCTACCCTACTTTTGGAAAGAGACGAGCACACGTTTCGTTACTCGAATAATTTTTACGCCTAGAGGCTTATGAAATTTGGCGCGAGGAAAATCTGGGAACGGTACTGTTATTGGCTCCACCATACGATGGTTAAACAGTACGGAGTCCACTATTATTGCATCACTACAGAGTACTTTGTTTAAGCGACGGAAAGAAAACCCTATAAGGTCTACATATTTGTCCGCAAATGGTCAGCGAAAGGAGGGTCTGAACGCTGAGGCGATCAATGGACAATCAGTGAAAATGCCTTACAATATAGCGTGAGTTTCCTCTCTTTGATCACGAATGCCATTTCTGATAACGTTGCTAGTATGGTATCAGATTTCTTCTACCCCCAACCTGGAGGTGTAGAGTCGCATATTTACCAGCTATCTTCGGTAAGCTGCGTGACTTCGCTCACTGATTATAGTGCATTTGTCTGACCTGCCGTTGCAGAAGCTCATTTCGCTTGGTCATTCTGTTGTCATCATCACGCATGCACACGGCTCCCGAACCGGTGTACGATATTTGACGCATGGTCTAAAAGTCTACTATGTACCTTTTTTCGTGCTCTACAGAGAGTCAACATTTCCATCGGTCTTCTCATTTTTCCCTATCCTACGAAATATTTTGATCAGAGAAGAAATTGATATTGTCCATGGACACGGTAGCCTGAGCAGTCTATGTCATGAAGCCATTCTACACAGTCGGACAATGGGCCTGCAAACGGTTTTCACGGATCATTCGTTGTTTGGCTTTGCTGACCCAGGAAGTATTCTTGGAAATAAGCTGCTGAAGTTTGCCTTAAGTGACATCGGCCATGTCATTTGCGTTTCACATACCTGGTAGGTGGGCCATATTATTTTTTTATTTATTTATTTAAAAAATTTTTGATGACCGTACGTTCTGACGATGTAACGTCTTAGCAAAGAGAATACTGTTCTACGTGCCTCGTTAGATCCGGTGTCTGTTAGCGTCATCCCGAATGCAGTGGTTGCTTCAGACTTTCGCCCCGACCCTTCCAAGGCGTCATCGTCACACAGTATGATTCATGGACTTGGTTCTTGGATAAGTGAAAAGATATATAACATTTCTTCGACAGTCACGATTGTTGTCATCTCACGATTATATCCAAACAAAGGTGCCGATCTTCTTACTGCAGTCATTCCACGAATATGCTTATCCCACCCCTCAGTGAGGTTTATCATCGCCGGCAGTGGACCAAGAGAAATTGATCTCGAACAAATGCGTGAGAAATATCAGCTCCAAGAACGAGTTGAATTAGTCGGGAGCATCAGGCATGAGGAAGTACGTGATGTCATGGTCAAGGGCCACATATACCTACATCCGACATTAACAGAGGCCTTTGGTACAGTACTAGTTGAAGCTGCATCCTGTGGACTACTTGTTGTTACCACGAAGGTCGGCGGTATTCCGGAAGTTTTGCCATCGCACATGACCATATTTTCGTCTCCATCAGAAGATTCACTTGTGGCGTCAACCAGCAGGGCAATATCACTGATCGAATCGAAAGCTGTCGACACGTCAACTTTCCACGATCAAGTCAGGGGCATGTATGGATGGCATGATGTCGCCAGAAGGACCGAGAACGTCTATAACATCGTTGCCAAGATTGACAATGAACCGGTCATTGATAGGCTGAAAAGATACTATGGATGTGGTATATGGGCCGGAAAACTGTTTGTTATGTGTGTTGTGATCGATTATTTACTATTGTGGATACTCGAGTCGGTCTATCCCGCGTGTGAAATTGATAGGGTGCGAAAGTGGCCCAGGAGGCCCACGGATAAAGCCCTGCTCGCAGGAGAGAATTGTGAAGAGCCGAAAATCGAATCGGAAGACGAAGACAGCGACTATTAGGTGAAGCGCATCCTGGCCTACGCTCTATTGAACGGCAGTCTGTCGTTTGAGACAAATATTCGTAGCCATCTGCGACATACCGGTAACGATATTGACTTTCGTTCACGCCTGCTTCTAGGCTGTATGTAGTTGATCATGTATCATTCTCAGCGGCATGTCATGACACCAATAAATGCGGACTGGTTGGACAGTAGTTTTGTGCTCTATGACAGGATAGCGATATATCGGAAGACTTCTTTCAGATGGGAACGTTAGAGGAATGTAAATGACCTTGTCAGTTAGTTGTATTTTGGATGTGTATTTCTGAAGCATATTTGTATACTAGCATTAATAATTAGGCAGTATTCATTGCCAAGTAAAATTCTTGATCCGATTCCTGGGACTAAGGTATTCACCTTATTTGTTCAAATCTTTTAGCTTCGCCTTTCGTATTAATATGATTACACCGCCGTGTCGCAGTCGCAGAATAACTTGGATGATGATATGTAGTTTGCGAGACTCGTACGGGGCACGAGATAAATGGTTTGAAATTATATGCTCTTGATAACGACCAGTTAAAAAAGACAGCGCCATACACTCAGGTACTCTAGAGCCAGCTACTCTAAAGATAGTAGGGTGTGTTAAGCTGCATTTTCTCAGGTGAAAATGGACTGAGTGGTGGGTGTGTTGGTGTTTTGGTGGTGTTGGTGTACTTCAAATTGTGTGGTTGAGTGGCCCTTTGTGGCCCTTTGTGTTCACAATGCTCCCAAGTACGTACTCACTTTAATCTCCCAATAATAAGTTTTCACTGGTTGCATTCCCATATTCGTGTTCGAATACACATGCATTCTTGCAGGGATGATTTCAATTGCCAGTTCAAATTGCTTGCTTTCACGTCTATGTCCTCGCGGCACCGTGCTATTTCTGTAGGGTGTACATAATATATACTGTACAATCTGGCTGATTTTCCCGGCAGTTCCCTAGATCTTGCTAACTCGATCCATACTTGCTTGCGTCCCATAGTTGCCTCTAGCCATTTCAAGGTCCTTACTGAAGGCACTATATGCAGTCTCCGCAGTTGAAAGCCGAGATGATCCTCCGGTTCATTGCTGCTCTTGTACCATGTTGGCGGTATTTCGGCCGTCCTTGCGGCCGATCAAATGCTCCTAACCACTGCTTCTCAATTTCTGACGCGACACCAGCTTCTGCCTAGCCCCATCAGAGCTCTTGCTCGCTAAATCAGAGCTCCATTGCGAATAGCTCATGCTAGGTCCAGAGGGCAAGGGTATAGGTCTGCAACCGGGTGGCGATTCCGCAATGGCGACGCACGGTTCTGAACCGAGAACGTTGGAATTACTCCTCAGACTTTCGCAATCCATCTGCCACGCTTTCCATAAACAAGGAGTTATCATTATCTGTTTGCGTGCAGAATTTTTTGCCCCTGTGCAGACCGTAGGCCCAGGTTGAGAGCGAGTCCTTAAATCTTCGTGTAGATGCGTGGTTGCGTTGCAAAACTAGTTACGCCCGTGGACAAACTTGTAACCTCTCAGGTAGGGTTGTGTACTGAGTTTTAAGATGCGCGAAGCGGTACATACCACCAAGATTTCTGCGTACAGTCCGCAAGTTGAGCCAGCCTTCTCGTTCCATGAATGCTTTTTTTTATTTGTTCAACCTTATCCTGTCTGGTCGTCGGTTAATCATTCATAGTGATTAATAGTAATTAATTCATATCACAGAAATGAATAGGTATGTGCTACTTTCTGCCTCTGAATTGCTACATGGGGTTCCGAGTCTCGCATTATATTTTACTCAGCTTGTGAACGGACTCGATCAATTCCTGGAATGCTCTCTTTTTTCAACTGCTATAGATATGTTGCTGATAAGACTACATCGTTTAATAGTTCTGGCACAGGCGTAGCAACGAAAACGTATGGAGTTACACCTCCTATTTCGACGGCGTCTCCCACTGAGGCGGAAATGGTGATGAACGAGAAGCTTATTGAGGAGCTGAAACGGCAAGGATCGTTCGAATCAGAGACTGAATCTCAAAAGAGGTAAGTACTTGTGGACATCTCTTGATTGATGAGTTTCGCTCATCACGTTTGTAGGGTGGAGGTGTTAAGTAAGCTTCAATCATTGGCGGAGCTTTTTGTACGAACTGTGAGTTTGCAGAAGAGCATGTCTGAAGGCATGGCTAGGGATGCGGGCGGTAAAATCTTTACGTTTGGTTCATACCGCCTTGGTGTTTATGGGCCCGGGTCAGATATCGACACTCTTGTTGTAGTTCCCAAGCATGTGACTAGAGAGAATTTCTTTGATGTCTTTGAGAAGCTCTTGCGGCAGAGACCTGAGCTCGAAGAAATTGCTTGTGTTCCGGATGCTTTTGTTCCTATAATCAAACTCAAGTTTTCTGGAATATCAGTCGACTTGATTTGCGCGCGGCTCGATGTCGCTCAAGTTCCGCTCTCTTTGACGCTAGAGGATAAGAATCTTCTGCGGAATCTAGATGAGAAAGATCTCCGGGCGCTAAATGGGACCCGAGTCACTGATGAGATTCTAAACTTAGTACCCCGGGCGATTGTTTTCAAGCACGCCTTGAGAGCAATCAAGCTTTGGGCTCAACGTGAGTGAAGGAAATATTATGCTCGGGACATTCTAACCGGTCTATTTAGGTCGTGCAATTTACTCCAACGTCATGGGATTTCCAGGAGGTGTTGCGTGGGCTATGCTAGTGGCTCGCATCTGCCAACTTTATCCCAATGCGATATCAGCTACCGTTGTGAGCAAATTTTTCAATATCTTGACCAAGTGGAGTTGGCCGCAACCTGTTATGTTGAAACCGATTGAAGATGGTCCGCTCCAAGTAAGAGTCTGGAATCCCAAGCTATATCCTCAAGACCGATCACACCGGATGCCAATCATCACACCCGCGTATCCGTCCATGTGCGCGACTCACAATATATCTGCATCGACGCAGAAGGTTATAATGTCTGAGCTAAAGCGAGGTGGATCGCTTATGGATGAGGTCATACTTGGCAAGAGATCATGGGCGGATTTGTTCCAGAAACACGATTTCTTCCAGCGATATAAGTATTATCTGGCTGTGTATGCGTCGTCCAAGGGAACAGCTGAGCAGCAGCTCAAATGGTCAGGCCTTGTGGAGAGCAAGCTGAGATTCTTCGTTCAGAAGCTAGAGTGGATCGATAGCATTGAACTAGCTCATCCATATGTGAAGTCGTTTGATAAGGTACATTATTGTGCCGATGAGGAAGAGGCCAAGAGAGTTGCGGACGGTGAACAGATTGAGGCTGCTACGACAATAGAGGCTGACCTAGTTGAGACCGCGAAGAAAGAGGAAAATAAAGACAATGAAGGTGGGGAGACTAAGGATGATGCCGCCAAAGCAGCAAGGAAGTTGATTGTCTATTCGACCACTTATTTTGTTGGACTGGAGATAAATTTGGATCGTATGATGGAATCCCTCAACTATCAGTGCTCTGATATAGGATGTGATATGTTGTTGATACTAATGTCATTCTAGCTAACCATAAGCAACTTGATATCCAATGGCCCTGCAAAGAGTTCTACGAGACCTGTCGAAGCTGGAACCAATATGACGAAGATGTGAATTGTATCTGCGTTCGCAATATTCGAAGGTTTGATTTTCGATTAGGGCTTACATCTTGGAGATTTCTCTTTACTGATGATTCATAGTTTCAACTTACCTGATTATGTCTTCGGCGAGGGGGAACCGCGACCGGTCCGACAAAAGAAGCACAAGCGGAAGTTGGCTGATGTAGAGGTGCGTCAACTTAAGCGAATTTTCATGTGATATCCTCTCTTCTTGTTGTCTTGCGGCATCTGCGGTTTATTGAAAACCCATTAAGGCGTTGATGCGATCTGTACGATGACGACGGAGCCCAGACGCGGACGCAGAGCAAAATGCAGAAGAAGAGCAGGTGATGTTTTAATGGCTTATGCATGGCAACTAATATTGTTCCCTCCTTCCTTGCACCCCTGCGGGGTGCGTTTTGGGTTGCATTATTTGCCTTATAGGACCCTGATCAAAAGAGACATCGTCCGGCTGCCGTGAAGGCATAAGCCTGCCGCTAATCAACCATTTACTTGTGTATTCGGTACTCGAGTCTCGCATCTCGCATGGTCGTGTACCTTTTCGTCCTCTTGATTTCAGCCACTGATACCGGGAGAGAAACAGATCCATGCAGTTATTACGGTTTCTCCCTTAGATTAAACATTTCGGCGTCATTTAGTATTTGGGTTTTTGACAATTCAAGTTCTTATTTCTTACTACTATAGTTTCCTAATTCTGGTATATCGGACAAAGAAGAAACAAGAAACAAGAAAAGGGAATAAGTAGAGAACAATAAAAAAAACTGGTATATCGATCATGCTGTATCTCATATATGCCATTCTTAGTTCTAATCGGCTGCGTCTGTCTGCTTGTTGGGATGGAATCATTCAACGGAATTTAAACGTATGCGATATATGAATGTCTGGAAAAGAAAGGAGGTGGTGAGGGAAATGGGGATGTGGGACAGGGCGTTTGCGATAGCAAGCTGATGTCTTCGGAGCACAAGTAGTATCACTGGTATTACAACTATACACTCGACATTTATAGGTTTGACAGCGACCATTTCTTAGTTTTTTTGCATTTCTCATTTTCTTGTTTTGTTGGTTCTCGTACGCGCGTTTTCATTGATTGTTATTGTATACTATCTATCACTCACAAGTTACATCTAGCATATGAGTATTATAGACGTGTATGCTATTTATACGAATATGTTCGCAGTTATTTCGATTTCTTTCGCCCTCATTTGTATACAGTTTTATTCTTATGTTTATTCTCTTGCCGTGTTACTTCGTTCCAGTTGTGGTTGGTCAGTATTCATATCCAAATTTTTTTTTGACTTGGATGTTTATGTACCAATTAATAATAAAACGACTTGTATCAGTGTGTGATGATTTCTTTCGATCAGATATTCTGATCCAGACTAGTTTGATATGAATGATAAGAGCTATCAGATTGCATCACGTGTATGGTTTGGCTTTGACTCAAATCTAAACAAAATTCCGCCAGATTTTTCGAGCCGCACACCGTCGGAAGCTCTGTTGTTCGCGAATGGAACTTGTGAGCACCATACGAGCATATGAAGTGTATCTCAACACTTGTTATGACAACGAGACGAGCCAAGTTCGACAAAGTTTTGTTGCAATTTTGTGCTGGTACACATCGATAGCGTTTCAATTTTAACACCCCCCCCCCACTCTCTCAAGATAGTAAAATTAGAAAAGTGCCTACGGGAAATATAATAAATTTTTGTAAATTCTTTGCTAACCAAATGATACCGGCAATGCTATCGAACTGAGGGAGAGATTTATATAACTATTGCTTCATATTTGTCGATGTATGATACACTGTTAAAAAACTGGGCCACAGTTTGGTCGGGTTCGCTGTTGTGCATACCATTCTATGACAGACCAGTTACTATTCGAAAGCTGAGCAAGCACGTTGCAACCTGTGGGGAGGAACGTCATATCAACCATTAAGAAAGGATGCTCTCTTAATATCACATTTGCTGGAGCTCAGCTCCTGAAAAAAATACTAAAAGATTAGGAAATAAAAGTAGCCAATGAAAACAGAACATAGAAGAGCCCAGACCAAAAAGTCTCCAAAAATATAGATCACATTGATATACACTTGTTCTTAACAAATATTTTTCTTCCATATCCTGCCAGTCGCCATTCTCATTACTAGGAATTAATATTAAGCCGAACATTCCGTGTTACAAAAGACGCAAAAATGCAAAACATTAACAACGCATAACGTACAAAAAAGAAATATATTAAACAACAATTCTACTTCGGCTCTATCTCGTCTGGATCCTGGCCGAGGAACTCTGCGACTTCATGCTCGGTCTGCGTAAGCTCAGTCGAACCGTACCATGCAATAAAGCCCATGCCGACGAAGGCAGCGACACAAGAAAAGACAAGAGCGACGATACCCCGAGGGGTGAAGCCAGCGGGAAGCGGCTTGGGCTGGACGGGTTCGCCGGTGAGGTCAAGCAAATTGACAGTGTTGCCAGCGGCGTTACCCTCGTACAGGTAGTTTCCAACCTTGCATGCCTCGTAGAAGTCGTCGGGGATTTTCTCCCGGGCCTGGATCTGAAGAGGAGCCTCAACCAGTGTGAGAGCCAGACCCTGCTCTAAATGCCACTCGATGTGGCAGTGGAAGAACCAGACACCAGGATTATCGGACTTGAATCGCAGAACGAAATAGCCTTGCGGCCGCACGAAGACAGTATCTCTACGCATAGGGTACTTATTGACAGTGCCGGGGTTCTCCGAGTCGTAGACCAGGAATGTCTCGTCATCAGGCGCAGCATCAGAACGCTCAATCACTTGGAAGACGTGACCGTGCAAATGGAAAGGATGCTTACCGGGATCTTGGTTATTTAGGACGATCTCGATAACCTCGTTGTGACCGAGGACAAAAGTATTAGTATTGTCACCATAGACAGTTGCGTCAGTTGACTGGTTGCCAGTGGACATAACAGTGTATAGAGTAGGGACCATGGGCCTCACGTAAGTGATGTTGTTGAAGAAGGCGTAATTGACACCATCGCCCAGGTTATTCATAGCAACGGAGACGGTGATCGAGTAGTCGGGCTCCCAGGCCTCCTCCTTCTCAACGGGGACGAGATTGAAGTCGTCATAGAAGTCGTACTCGTCTATCACCGCAGGATCTGGGAAATCGCCGCCGTCGTTGTAGGTCAGCCATCCAGTGACATTCCAGACGAGATCCTCAGGGAGACTGTCCATCATGTCAGTATCGAAAGACGTCACCATGGGGAAGTTCTCCTCGGTCTGGTTCTTCGTAGTGAGCAAAATGGTATATCGTTGAGCAACAGTGATGTAGATCATGGAGGCCTCCTGAGGCTCAACGTAGATGCCGTCGACCTCAACAATGGTGAAACTGTGACCTTCGAACCATATGTACTGTGAGACCAGCGCACCCATATTGATGATACGGATTTTGTAAGTCTTATTGGGCTCCACACTGAACTTGATGTTCTGAGATTCATTGAACAGACCAGCATCTAGAGCCGAATGTCAGTGATCGGGAAACAAGTACTGCGGGTACGTTTAATATATTACACACCAGGAATAGGCTCTGCACCAGTGGGGTTAGCAAGAGTCAAGAATTTGTGCTTAGCAAGGTACGGAATGCTGGTGTGATAATAGTCGGAAACGGTAAGATAAAGATCCTCATCATATTTGCCATTTGATGGGTCATCAGGGTCGTAGACAAGAAAGGGCGCACGGAAACCGTCGGGGTACTGACTGTCGAAATGCGAGTGGTACCAATAGGTACCAGGCTGGTCGACAGTGAAGTTGTAGATGATGCTGGAGCCAGTAGGAACTGGACACTGAGTGACACCAACAGGACCGTCCATACCACTCGTACCGTTCATGAATATTCCATGCCAATGGATGGAGGTGGGCGCATCTCCGAGGTTGTTGGTCATGTTGACGATGAGACGGTCGTGTATGTTGACTTTGATGGTTGGCGGCGGCCATTGGCCATTGATACCAATCATCCGTCTATCATATGCACCATCGGGGTTGGCGGTGACCCACTCAACAGAAAAGTCGTAGTGGACAGTGGCGGCAAGAGCGGCTGTAGCGAAGGCGGCAGCAGACGCCAACACAGAGAAAACGCGCATGATCAAGAGTAATGGCGAAAGTAGAGAGGATGGAGGAGCAGAGGGAAAGAAGAGATGGAAGAGAAGAAGCGGACGACGACCAAGGAAGAAATAAAAGGCAGAAGGCAGCGCGACTGTACTCTTGAACTGACTGGCCCAAAACCAAATAAATAAGGGACTCGATGTTTTCGCGAGCGACAGGTACCCCAACCCCCATTCATCAGAAGCCAAAACGTGCCGCTAGACACTTCAAACTCTGGTTTTTCTTCTTTTCGGCCGTTCTCGCCTGTCGCCTGAGGTCGTCTCTGCACGCATTAGCAGGCTTTCTACAAGGCAGTAGGGACCGCGTGCCCGGGCGCCCCTGGACTCAAAACTGCATTTAGAGTTTGTTGGAGAGTACGCCAAGTCGGTACTCAGGTACGATGTTACACAGTACGATCAGATAACGCGGACAGGCTACCCGGACATAGTCAGTCTAGACTCCGTCCGCCCTGCTGGCCAGCATTCCGCTCACACTCCACAGAGCCACCAAGCCGGCGAAAAGGAAGAGTCGGTCGACGACGACCGGTTCACTTCTTGCCATTGTAGGCCTGCCTGACCTTTGCACCCCCCCAACCAGCAGAATTTCCGTGGGCGTCCATCTTGTCGTACGAAAGCTTGACAGACGAATCGCCCTGCCAGCGCCCCTAAGTCCACAACAAAAGCCATATGCAGGTTCGCATTGGTGGGTGGCCGGATTGGGAATGCGCCAACTGCAGTGGGCATGTCGCGTTACCTTCTAATTTTGTGGCGTATTACCGTTTTAAGGCTGCCAGCGCACGCAGTTTGCGCTTGTGAGCTGGAACTAGGACGAAATGAGCCCATTTAAATACGGTGTGCCAGCGAGAAAAGTCCAGCTATAGCGCGCTAACCGTCCAATGGGACATCCGAGTACTACAATAAGGAGTTGTGAGCGGGGAAACAAAACTTTAGTTTTCTAAGCACGGCAGATGCGAGACCGTTGCACACAGGGTTTAGGTTTTCGGTTGAAGAGCGGAGGTGTGAATCCGATATCATATGATTCGATTGATAAGATTGCGCTGTACCCGTTGTATTCCGAGTTGTGATTGCTGCCGCTTGAATGCCGGGATGCTGGCTAGGCCCCGTGCCTTTAGGGATAAGATTACATGAGAGGTTATTTGCGAGAGACGTAGTATTTTGTACCATGACCTCGATTTCACTAGGTCATGCACGCTTTCATGCTTATATATCGCGATCTGCGATCAAGTTTCTTGGCCTTTCAGCCATCAGAATCTGCTGAATACGCTGCAATTTGTGGCTGCATTGCTGAAGTACATTTACTTTTCTATTCTATTTTGATCGCGATCATCAGATTATGCACATAGACTGCATGTTGAAAATAAAACGGCGCAGTTTCATCGGATCCCCTTCCCGCCCCATCAGATCACCTTCGCAAATGCCTGTTCTTCTATCCGGTCGAAGGTTTCTTGTTCTTTCTTTTTTCGTCAGGGTTGGATATTGAGGCAGAACCGAACAGTGCGTACCGTATGCGCTAAGCCGTACATCGATATTTAGCGTTATAACTTGTACATGCGTTATGCGGCGCTAACGCCAACATTCTTGACTCTCTCTCATTCCTAAGGCCCTGACTTAATTTCCCTTGACTTTTATGAGCGACGATCAGAAGTTGCTCAAGTGTCTAGAACGAAAGCGCTTATTACATTGCAAGCAAAGATTGAGGAACGACCGTCTTTGGTATGTATTTTGGCGAATCAAGTTTCACTGTCACTGAATTCTAGCCAGATGGAAACACCGACTATCTCTCGAACTTCAACGTTCTGGGTATTCAAAGGCTCCCTGAGACTGCAACGCTCCTTCTGCCAAAAAAAAAAGAGCGACTAAAACGAGCAGCAGTATAAAAAGATTCCGATAAATGTGCGTCGACATCTCTGAAATCAATTCATTTTCGTGACTCTGGGCTGATGTCGAAAATTACCTGAAGTCCTTGTTCAAAGTGTCCAGTGCGTCCAGAGATCAATCGGAAAAATCACACCGAGCAGTACGATGCCGTCATCTCACAATACTGATTCAGATTTTCTCTTCTAATTTAAAGCTTTGTGGAGATATCGTAGGTACGTCTTTTTGTAGTCGAATCGGCGTTACAGAGTTCTAGATGAATTCGACAGATTATCAAGATTAGGGTTGTGGTAGTGATATGCTGCCTTGAAAATGCCAATCTTGACGGCAAAGTCCAGGAGCGGCTTTGTATACGCAAATTTTGATTGCAGCCAAGACCCGATCATCGTCTTAAAAATACACCATTAGAAGAAATGTACCAGAAATTTGTAGAGATCTGTACCAACTTTCTAATCGCAGTGGTTTAAAGTGGACGTGGGGTTGGGAGTTGCCCATTTCCACGACCGTTCGGGCTAATGTAGAAGAGTAAAAAAAAATACTTCAAGTTAATATACCGCAATTGAGTGGGAAACATTCGTTGCGACGTTGTTGTCATGATACCGAGTTGCCTACGCCGTATAGTTAAACATATATTTATTGCTCATGGTGGGGTTAGCAGACCGAAGAGATAACCGAAACAACGCCCTGGTACATTAATTATCAGATGGACATGCATGAGTTTTGACGGGCTGTCCAGTCTTGTTTATTCAGCAATCACCTCCGGCACGTCTCGAATTTGAATATTGGAACTCAGCCAAGAAGGCGTGCAGAACTGCTGACCCACGTATCAGACGTCCTCAACTAGAGCGTGACGACGAGCGAGAATGTTGGTTAAATTTTGCAGCAAAAACAGTGAAAGGCTCGTCGACCTACAATAGTCTTGTAAGTTTGTAGTATAAGCGACTGGAAGCCCTTTCGGCTTGCGAAGACCATTGATCAGAAGCGACGCATGCTGGAAAGTAAAAACAGCGTTTAATGGTGGTCTTTGAATGTCCAGACCCCTGATGGGTTCTTGCATGTGCTAAGCAGCCCAGACCGGTCGGTGACAAGCGATGACGTTCCGAAATTTTTTATGGTTCAGCGTTGTGGCTACACATCGCTGGAGTGTCTTCCCTTCCACTGCAAGCCTCAACATGACGAGCTTCTTCATAATTTCATATAATGACCGCAGTTTGGAGAATTCAATTGACAAATACGCAGATGTAGAGCAAAAATAAGTACACACCACATGTCAATTTGACTGAGGCCACGCGACGTGTGGTGGTACGGATGAGCTCACCAATCGCGTTATTCTTGTTCAATTCAAAATCAACCAAACCAAACCTAATCAAATCTATCTATCAAATCAGATTGATCAACCAGCGCGAGTGTGTGAGATGAGTCCGGATTTGGTTTAGCCTAGGCGCGCGCCGGAAGTTGGGCTCCACATCTAGACGGGTACGGTCGGTACGGTACCCCCGACTTCCGTGTGGCGTATTCTAGCGTGTCGAGAAATTGGATCTGTTTTGCTGTTTGCCTTTGCAACCCAGTTCCGTAATAACGCTCGCTCATCGGGGCATCCGCCTTTCAGGCCTGGACTTTGAATGAGACGAGAATTTTGGGTGCGAGAAGACGTCGTCTTCGAATTTTGTATTTCTTGGCTGTAGTTTCCGTCGCTCGACTTTCTGCCAAGTCATTTCAACATCTTCCTTGTAGCTTTTGCCTTCCTCCACGGCCCAGGTTTTTATCCTCACCAGGTGTTTGTCCTCAGTCTTCCTCCTTCGTATCGCAGTTACGTCCGAAGTCGTCGCCATGGCGGATGTCTTCAACGTTTCCGTGTTTTTCATGTGAGTCAGAGGTTTTTCGTCGTATTTTGATGGGGCCCTCGGGACACTAAGGGCCACTGAGAACAATCCAAAAGCAACAGTAAATAACCATCTTTTCCTTGGCGTAGTGTCTTTAGAGAGACCCTGGAAGCATCTGTCATCATTTCGGTTTTGCTGGCGTTCTTGAAGCAGGGTATCGGCCGGTCTCAAGATGACCCTCGGGTTTACAAAAAATTGGTTCGTCAGGTCTGGGTTGGTTCTGCGATAGGCCTTGGAATTTGTCTAATTATCGGTGGTACCTTCATTGGCGTCTGGTACGGACTCGGAAGTGATATTTGGGGTTCAACCGAGGACATCTGGGAAGGTGTGTTTTCCATCATAGCGTCTGTCATCATCACCATTATGGGTCTGGCCATGCTACGGCTCAACAAGATGAAGGAGAAATGGCGTGTCAAAATCGCGCAGGCCCTGGAGGAGGACACCATGCGCTCGAAGAAACGTTTCAGAAAGTTCACGCGAAAGTACGCTATGGCACTCTTACCGTTCATTACCGTCCTGCGTGAGGGTATAGAGGCCATTGTTTTCGTCGGCGGCGTCTCCCTTTCTTCTCCGGCTACTGCGTTTCCCCTTCCTGTCGTCTGCGGTTTGGCCGCCGGAGGGAGTGTTGGTTACCTGATGTACAAAGGTGGAGACTTTGTTAAGATCCAGTTATTCTTGATTGTCGCTACCTGCTTCCTTTACCTCGTCGGCTCTGGCCTTTTCTCAAAGGCCGTTTGGTACTTGGAGAACTACCAATTTGTGAAGCTGGTTGGCAGTGATGTGTCTGAGGTTGGCTCTGGACCTGGTTCTTATGATGTCCGCAGGGTTGTCTGGCACGTAAACTGCTGCAATGGTGAAACCGACGGCGGCTGGATGATCTTCAACGCCATCTTCGGTACTTCCCCCTTCTGGCTGACATTTGGTTATTCTTTTGCTAATAATTTTTTTTCTTAAACGCAGGTTGGCAAAATTCTGCTACCTACGGTTCCGTTATAGCTTACAACCTCTATTGGCTTTCCATTATTATCGCGATTACTCTTATGCTATTCAAGGAGAAGCACGGTCACTACCCGTACTTGAAATCTCTTGCTGACAGACAGGAACGCAAGCGTTTGGAGAAGCTTGAGAAGAGGCGTCACGCTGAGATCATCTCGGAGGACAGTAATAGCGGTTCGGAGAAGATCGAAGATGATGTCACGGTCGCTTAAGCCGGTTGTAGTAATTTAATGGGAAAGATTGTTTTCGATTAGCGAAATGGTGTTTTTAGAACTGGATTGCAAATGTGTACTTCGACGCTTGGATAGCTTTTGCGAATATCATAGTTAGCTGGAGGTTGATGTCGTAGCAACTCTTTGGATATGTAATTGGAGCAATGCTTCCATCTTGTCTTAATTTTTGCATAATATTGTGGCATTATGTATCATGTAACTTTGAACTAAATATCGAAAATAAAAATTCATATTTCTATTATTTTTTTTATTGATCTAACTATTTAATTTTATTATCATATTGAATAATTTGCCTCGATGTATGTCTGCAAGCTCGCAACCAATTCCGCCAGTAGCATATCGGGTTAGGGTACGTTAATCTGAACCCGCGATCGACGGACATACTCGTCAGTCGTGGGAACAATGAATGATTATTGAATATCGGACTTCATCAGGAAGTAGCGAGCTAGAACGCTCTCGATTCCATAGCAAGATGAATTTTTGGATACTCTGCCATTTCTGACAATAAGCGAAGACTGGGCTGGGCTTGGAATGGACTTCGTGAAGGACATGTGGGTCCAACATTGAGGCTTCTTGGAAATCTGAATCTTAAACGCAGCCGCAACAAGATGCAAATTTTCAGATATTTTGTAGCTGGTCCGCCGTACCAAAGAGAAGTGCAGGTACGGCGGTTCGTCTTCGGAGTTGCTACAACGTAGAGAGCCAAGAATGCCAAGTCGAAAACAAAAGGCCCGCCAAATCATAAATTATTACCCGGCTCAGCAAAATTGGGGTCCGGACCGACGACTCGTGAAATGGGCCAGTCCATTGCAAACCTAAATTCGAGTTCCAGTCTGAGTTCAACCACCGGTAATTTTTGATAAAATGCTGCGGCCAGTCCACCCTCCGGGGAGAGGGGTCTGTTTGGTTTTCTTCAACGTGTTGCTCATCTTTTCTCATCCTCCCATTCCCTTTCCTTCTCCTACCCCCTCTCTTGTCGGACTCCTACGCGCGTTTCGCGTCTTAGGCTATCGTCATGGCTCAGGTATTCAACGTCTCCGTCTTCTTCATGTAAGCCGCCGTTCCGTTGCAGTTGTTTTCCACATGCTTTGCGATGTTGATAAACTTGTCTAGTCTCTTCCGAGAAACTCTCGAGGCTTCGATCATTATCTCAGTCCTTCTTGCTTTCCTCAAACAGGGTATCGGTAGATCGACAGATGACCCTAAGCTGTACAAGAAGCTCGTCTGGCAGGTGTGGATTGGTGCGGCCATCGGTTTAGTCGTTTGCCTAATTCTTGGTGGTGCCTTCATTGGCGCATTTTACGCCCTCGATAAGAACATTTGGGGCTCAACTGAAGATATTTGGGAAGGTGTGTTTTCTCTCATCGCCGGTATTATTATCTCCATCATGGGTCTCGCTATGCTGCGTCTCAACAAGATGAAGGAGAAGTGGCGTGTCAAAATCGCCAAGGCTATGGAGAACGCTGAAGGAAAGAAGTCTTTCGGCAAATTCTCTCGCAAGTACGCCATGGCTATTCTCCCTCTTATAACTGTCCTTCGTGAGGGTATCGAAGCCATTGTTTTCATCGGTGGCGTGTCACTTTCTGCTCCCGCCAGCGCTTTTCCTCTTCCCGTCATATGCGGTATCCTGGCCGGTGGCGCAATCGGCTACATCATGTACAAGGGTGGAAACTTTGTCAGAATTCAGCTGTTTCTGATTGTCGCTACTTGCTTTCTCTATCTTGTCGCGGCTGGTCTCATGTCCAAGTCAGTCTGGTACTTCGAGACCTACGCGTTTGCCAAGCTGGTTGGCGGTGATGTCGCTGAGACTGGTTCTGGTCCCGGTTCCTATGATATACGCAAGAGCGTTTGGCACGTCAATTGCTGCAGTCCTCTATTCGACGGTGGCTGGATGATATTCAACGCGTTGTTTGGTAAGTCTTGAGTTTACGTGGAATTTTGACGAGTTTCGTGTCTAATACTGCTGTATAGGGTGGCAGAACTCTGCGACTTACGGATCCGTCCTCATGTACAACCTCTACTGGATCGCCCTCATCGTCGTCATTCTGTTCATGCTCCACAAGGAGAAGAAGGGCTACTATCCTTTCCTCAAAAAGTACGCTAAGAAGCCTACGCCAAACGTCAACCTGTCCAACATTGCTCCTGCTAACAGCACGGGTAAGGACATCAGCATTGAGTCGGTTTAAGCAGTTTGTGTTTAATTGGATTTGCGTGTTTTGTTGATGGCTAGCATGGGTGCTACAAATGCTAAGACTTGTTCTATTGTTGGACAATACTACAGTTTGGCGAGGTCAGCTTTGGGTACTACGTGTTTCTCTATATACGTGCGTATATTTTTATTAATAATCTGAAGGGCTCCACGTTTGGCTTTTAATCGTCGGTTTTTTTGGCTTGTATTTCATCGTGTGTTTCGGTACAGTGTATAATTAATTTTTTCTGTGACATTATAATTCAATACAGAGTCTTCATGTTATAATAGTAATAAGAACTGTTGGGGTTGGGTAGTGCGCTTATTTCCCTACCGGACCTGCCAGAGTATTGTAGTGAAGATGCGAAATTTCTTTGTTTTCTATCATGGGATGAGTTGTAGGCAAAAAGATTGCAACGTCTACGTGTGAGTACGTACAGAGAAGAACTGGAAGAGAAAGGATATACGGTGCTGGATCATTGTCCCGACATAATTGCGGCATTGGACTCTGGTGGTATATGGACTAGGTCGTTGAATTGGCTCTTCGGGTAAGGGCTGACGAACACCAACTTTAAAAAGCCCTTACCCCTTGGAGCTGCAATTTATTAGCTCGTCCTCAATTATTTTATTGATCCAGCCGCGAGAGGAAAAAAAATTCTTCTATAGATTATGCTATTATTTATGTGTACAAAGGAACTCAGAGCATGCAATGCAAAAAAATTGTCTTGGACAAAACTACTCTGATACTGAAGACATCATCTCATCTGGTCTTCTCTTCCGCGCAACCCAAAACACGGCTTCAAAAATCCACGTTCCCATCGCTTTCTCATCTGCGGCATATTTGCACTTTATCCCGGTTTCGAGTTTCTCAAACACAAATCCACTCTGCTCAATTATCGATATAAGCTGATCTAGAGGTAGCTCGAGACTTCCAGAGTCCTCCGGTCGAGACTGCCTCGCATTTGATGACAATACGCTCAAGTTCTGTTCGTCTTCAAAGTGATAAAGCAATGGGCCGAAATTAATCCAGTATCCGGTATCCATTGCACTCTTCAAGTTTTTGTGGATGACATCGATGTACTCCAAGACATTCCGACCTGTATCAAGGAAGAACACGGTCGCGATTGCATCCCATTTGCTGGATTCGTCTTGAACGTCTTGATATATTTCGGTAAACGAGCCAGCTGTGAAGGAAAATTTTCCAGACAAGTTCTGATGCGCTGTTGAAGGACATTTGTCAGGGACTTTGACGGATCGAAGTTGATTGGAAGCGGTGGCATTGTGGGAAAATGTGTGGATGAATGGATATAAAGTGAACTGATTCACAGATGTGGTACTAGTAATAATGTCAGTAATTCACGATGAAGTCAGATCTAATATGGCAACTCACTGATTGAGAAGGAAGTTCGAGAGAATCAGCATATGATAAGAGAACTCGTTTCCTTGAGAGATATAACCTGCAATAAAATTAATACATCAATTTCTTTGAGCGCTTCATTTCCCTAGAGATATACTACCTTCACATGCAATGTCATAAGCAAGACGACCTAATCCTGCACCAGGAACTAGCACTTTGATATTCGGTCTTCCTTCGTTAGCTACGAAGCCATTTCTTTGCATTGACAGCAGTAGTTACCTTCGTTTGGCTCCATATATCTGGTTAAGCTCATTTAAAACTTTTCCATAGCATACTTCTCGCTCTGAAGCCCCCTCGGCGCTCCAATCCCGATAGATCTGCTTAATTGTACTTCGTGTTTGATCCACCTGAAAAGCCGTCGCACCTTCCCACTCTCGCATATCTTGCGGCGCCTCAAATTCATTCGCTCCGTAACTTGCAACTAGTGTCAGGAATTCGGCATTTGTTTCGATCGCTTGGTCAATAGCCTCGATGTGGGTTTCATAGTATGGGGTGAGAAGTGCACGGTGCTGGAGAGAAAGATGAGAAAATGTGCGACGCCGGCTTTGCGTGAGATTGTGATGAGCGGCCTTTCCGTAAATCAATAGAGAATTCCTATTTCCTATTAATGTGTATTCATGGCGAACATTCACATTAGCATGACTGGCTCACAAAGTCGAAGTTAATGCTTGTTGTTCTAATATCTCCTCCGATTCTTGTGTATCCGCTTCAGTTGGTCCATCATATTTCATCTTTTCGTCCATGATAATCCTTGTTCAAGAGGATGAATTCCAAAAATCACTGATGAATCGTTAAGTCCTTTCGTGCGAATATCTTTAACAGAACAGAACAGATTACGTTGGAGCTGATATAACATATTTACATGTATAGTACAAAGTCTGAAATCTAGTTCATACCTGACATTCTCCGTCAATTCGGCTGTTAAACGTAGCTTGATAGATTAAGGTCGGGCTGTTAAGGCGGCCATCGCTGGATCGCGAGGAGACTGGCCTGTGCGCACAAAAGATATTGAAGTTACCCGTCTTTCGCAAGTGCGCCGCTCGTGGTGTCATGATCTTCAATAAATGACGGTAGCGCGTCTACTGTTCAATTTCAACGTCGTCCAAATGGGCCATCTTCGTAACAATTCGGTCCGATTCTACCTATTTCACCTTAGCTAGCTCCTATTATTGCTGACGCTTGGTGTGGAAGATTATTATGTGGCTCTGTTAGTGGTTTGCACATACACTTTCATCATTGCTGCTAATCTTGGCGGTGATTGTATCATCTCCAGGGGTATGACTGACATGCGCAATTCGAATAATAACAGTGACCCGAGTCAGGGTCTCTCGAATGGTCCATATGGCGTGTTGTCCCGAACTATTGGGAGGTCGCCTGTTGTTCGAAATCTGCATCCTTTCAAGATTGCCCCTGGCAGCAGTGGCGTTGTTGTTATCAAGGTGGGTATCAGTACGACATGTTATTAACTTTATTCCTTTGTGACCTGACGGATTGAATTACAGGAGTCCTCCATTGAACTGTATAGTTTAAGCCTCGCGTCCGTTATTGCAGTTAGTGGTAGTGGGTCGCGGGATTACCAGTTTGAACTTCGTTACAAACTGCCTTTATTCGGCAAAGTTATTTCTTCAGCTGTCTTGCCGTATTACACGGTTTGCTTCGTGCCTGAATCACCACAGTCCGCGGCGATTGACCAACGAGAACTGATGTCAAGCTCACCAATGCACTTAGATCGTCCGACAGCTTCATACATGCCCACCTCATCTGGGCTAACATCTGATTCAACAGGCTCCGTAATGGCTGAAAGTATCGCTTCGGGGTCCGACACACTAATACTAGTTACGGAAGAGCGGAATCTGGTGTTTGCGACATACGATGAGGCTGCGTTCATTGTTGTGAAGAATATTCCACTGAAAGACCTCTTCGGCATAATAACCTGTGATTATGAATGGGGCGGAGAGGACGGATCGGAGAATTCTAGGAAAATGAAGTCTCGACGAACTAGAAATGATCCGAACACACAGGGCGACTACGATGGCTGGGACGATGAAGATGAATACATGAGCAGCGAAGACACGTCGGATTCAGATGCAACTAACTCGGATGAAGATCCTGCCGCAAGAATCAAAGCTTTCGGGAAAGATATTGAAATAGATCAATTGCATGATGCCCTTCTCAGTCTACTTCCTGATTGAATATTTAAGAGGCTAATATGAATTGTAGCGCCAACGCAATGGTCGTAACTTCATACCAAAGTATCTTCAAATTAATTGTACTAGGACAAGTAGGATCTCAGAGTAGATATGTGAACAAGATGTGCCAGATGGAGGTCGATGGTGTCATTCTGCACGCAAAGTTTCTGTACCTTGAGGACCATCTACAAAACTACATTTTATTTGCGGTGCTATACGTAGAGTAAGGCTCCCATTAATATCTTTGGTGTATGAAGTATGCTAATATACAATATAGTGACAATGGCAATCCTAAGCTGAATATGTACGAGTGGTGGACGTATCGACCTTTAAGCCAAGCTGGCATATTTTGTTCTATGCCCCTTCCGAGAAGTAGATAATCAGTTTCTGTAGAACAGCTTCTTCCCCACTCCTAACTGATCTTAGCTCTTCTCACACCGTTGTTCATGATTGCAATTCGCCTTGAAAGCAGCCTTGTATTCATCACTGTGGGTGGCTCATTCTATGGGTAGATAGAAAGTTCGTGTAATGCTCACGGTATAGTAGGATTCTGCAGTTCATTGGATGAGAGCTTCTGATGTGATATCTGGGAATCTGGAATTTGCAACTTCAGCATTCCCGAGAGAAGGTAATTATTGCTTGTGGTGCTATAGATTGGCCAGTGCTAATGTCTAATTCCGTAGTCGCCCGTAAGGCATTATTGCCAGTCGCATACTTCTATCCTTCTACAATACAACTCTCTAGGCTCGCGACAGTCTTCCCATCTGATGTGTCAGCTGACAAATTCGATTCCTCAAAGTACCAAGACTACTTATACTTGGCCTTCGAATCTGGCGACATATACATTGTTGCATTTTCGTCAGACAACAGGATAGACTTTGCTCAATTCACGCGTGTTACAAGCGACATTGGGCCCGGATTCCTGGTAGTGGAAGGTGACGTAGCCAATGGCCTCGCGGATCTTGTTTTCGCTGGTGGAGATATGAAGTCTGGAGGCGTTTTCGTGGTATGTCGTACTTGCTTTATGGTGAACCACCATTGACAAGAATAGGTCGATTCCTCTTCTTCTACTCCGACACAATCCCCCTCGCCATCTCCTTCCATTGTTAGCGACAATCCCAAGCTAAAGAAAAAGAATATTTTATCTCAGAACTGGTTCGAGTTTTACAACTGGGCACCGATCTTTGATTGCCATATCCTTAAGACTGCGGACCTACTCCGAGACAGATTATTCGTTTGCTCTGGGTTAAGAGACGATGGCAAGGTTAATCAAATAAGATATGGAATTGACGGTCAAGTGACTGCTTACGGACCGAAATTCAAAGGGTGAGTAGTATAAATTTTCCATATCGGCAGTGGGATTGGCTAACTGCGTAGGGCTACGGATATCTTTTCGTTGCATCATGCGTCGTATGGAAGCCGCATATTCTTCATGTTAACGTTTCCATGGCAGACTAAACTTCTCGTACTGGATACAGAGTACTCCACATTGACTGAGATATCTCCGACTATAGATTGTCCGCTCGATCTTTTAATAGAGACTATAGCTGCCAAAGTTTTGCCAGCAGGTCATGTGCTCCAGGTTACGGGCCACCGTCTTTTAATCGCGAACATTATTTCAGGGAATGTGCTTAGTCAGTACGATGTTCCCGATGGCGGCAGTGACGGAGTAGCCTCTATCACTCGATCGATATCTGCGATCGACGAATTATGTGGTGTGGCTGTTGTCTCTCAGTATCATCTTGGGCGCGACAGAATTTTAGCATTTTCAATAAGCAGCTCTACTACAGCCGCTAGTATCGAGAGACTACCGTCCGTCATACCCCTGGAATCGGACATTTCAGTTATTAGACTTGCTCGAGTGTGAGTATTGCTTTGCAAGATGCTGGCATTAAATTTTCTGTAGGCTGATTGACGTTTAATAGACAAAATAATTTAATATGCGTTGTTGGCACACATAAACCAGGTCTCTATTTCTGCTACGTGGATTCTAAGAGCGGACTGTCAGAGTTGAAGGAATTTAGAGGTAATTATGGGCAAGACTTCACGATAAATGCATAACTAATAGTTGACATAAGATGTTCTGAACTCGTTTGACGGTGGTGTACCGGAGAGTATTTTGATATGCTCGCCAGTTACCACTAGGTCGACAGGCATTTTGGTCGGTCTTCGAAATGGAATACTATTAGCGGGTGTTCTGACTTGGAATGTCCATACCGAGTCAGGCTCGAGTGATATCTCACTCACACTGAAAAAGCGCATACGGCTCGGAATAATGCCACTTAGACTGCAGCCTGCTGCGAGTTCATCTGTAGCGTATGTTCTGTCGGATTTACTCTGGCGCGTCGAGGTTGCTCTCGATGAACATAATTGGCTCAAAGGAGAACAAATTATTTTTGATGAAAATCAGGAGGTAAGCCTGTGTCACTGATGATGTATGGACACTAGCTGACCTGCATCTCAGAAACAAATAACATCTGTGCACTCTTTAAATTTGGTATCATATCCGAATACTATTGCATTCCTATTAGGAAATCGTTTCACGATAGCTGAAGTTGGTAACGAGCCGATGGAATGCGTGTCCACAATCAATATGAACGCTGTGTGTATCCTGGAATATCAACATTTTTCTATAGTTGCTAATTTCTAGAAGACACCAAAACGTCTTCTCTATATAGATCACATACAGGCTTTTGCTGTAGCGTGCACCAATACCTCTGAGACCTTGCAATTTCTTGATCCCGCGAAGTATGTTGGGCTCCCTTTATTGTCATCTTTATCGGCTAATCATTTAACCTAGAAAATATCTTTTGGCCGCGACGCCACTTGATACTTTATTTGGTCCGGCGGAAGAGATTTTCTGTTTATGTGGTTAGTGGTTTTATCCCAACCTGATTGATATATCACCATACTCACATGTTGACAGAATGGGATCTCGAAATCAAAGGCAAGGAATATCGCTATTTGGCGGTCGGGTTTGGCATAAATCAGAACTTTTCGTCCACTCAACGCGTCCATCATTCGGGCAGATCTGAGAGGGGTAAGGCACGTATCTTGCGTGTACAACGGGTTCCTCCAAATTCAGCGTCGGCTACCTCGCATTCAGCCTCAACGAGTACCTCTTCGCCACCTCTGTCTCGAACCTCTTCAAGTGCGTCGCTTATCTCTTCTGGTGCTCCCCGCGCCCCTGAAATCGAGATAAGGAAGCAGTTTAGCTGGACGACAGCTGAGCCTGTACTAGCTATGACCCAGTTTGGAAAGTATGCGTTCCTTGTTAGTTTTATGACATTAGATTCTCAAGGCTAAAAAATGTTATATGAAGTTCGTTAATATATTCTTCTGGAAGCAAAGTCTGTCTGAAGACTTTGCATGTGGAAAACTTGAAGTAAGTGTTATGGGAGTTGTCGAAGTTCGGTTTTGCTAACGCATGCCACTAGAATGGACTCGACAGCCGTCGAAATCACCCTGCGCAGTCCAGCAATAAATCTTTCTGTTAAAGGAAATCTGATATACGCGTCGACGCGAAATAACTCCATCGCGGTCATTGCTTACAAGCAAGGGTCATTGACATTCGTGGAGAGGTGTGTGCAACTTTATACCGCGACAGCTAATAAACTAGACCCGCTAACCTAGTAACAGTGATACTGTTTCGAGAAGCATGATTCATCATGAAGCGTACCTTGACCATTTCGTTATTGGCACAGATAAAGATAGGACAGTCTTTGGATTACATAGTCATGAACGTATGTTGTTCTTCGTATTGGCGTTTGTTGGTCTGGGCCTGACCTCTTCGCAGAGAAAACTCACTTTTCGAACATGGCAATGCAATTCCAATTCACTCTTCCGACGGCGTTATCACGTCTCAAGCTTGGCAAATTTCTCCCTGTGCGTGACCATCCGGATGTGGAAGGTACCGAATCGTCTTCGTCTGGAGATTTTGACGAACGCGAATTGGAGTCAGATTTCGAGGATGTTTTAATAGGTGCCGGGATCAACGGCTCAATTTACGGATTCAAATTACTGTCAAATAACGAATATCGTCGTCTGGATGATCATTTAGATCGTATCCAGAGCGAGATATGTCAATTTTTTCAGGGCATAGTGGATGAAGGCAGAGGAAACAGTCACAAACGATATCCCCTTCAGCTCGCATTGATACCCAAGGATATCGGGCTCTCCTCCGTCCTGACAGACTCAGAAGGCGGGCGAAATGATAACCTCAATCTCAGCCAGAGAAAAAGAAGGCGGAAGTCTACAGACGTGGAAAGGTCATCTTCAGTGGCCTCAACCATGTGGACTCCCCATCGTCGCGAAAACTCAGGTGCATTTCTTCGGTATCTCAACGGCGATGTACTAGCCTATTTGAACTCGCTGTTCCTTTCACTTGCTGCAGCCAGGACGCGTATCGTTTCAGATAGCCCTAGTGGCGATGGAAGAGTTCATGCATCAGGGCAAGAAGCAGGTATTGACATTGAAGAAACCGAAATAGAGGAAGCAGCAAGTCCAATGGAGTTTGATGATGGCGAATCTCCAGCTAGTAAACGTAACGAGAGTCTCGAGAGTTCTGAACTTTACTCATTGGAGCAGTATTCTATAGCAGACGATACAGACAAGAGCGATGAAGAATGGATTGACAAGATGATCAACGGAATAGTCTTGTAACATATTGGTTTCTTATCGTGTAGTTTTTGTTGCATTCTTTCCCTTGTTTCGGGACTCATGTGGTTCATCGCGGGACTGTTACATTTGTCAGGTTACTAGCGTTCTCAGGTCCTCGTACGATGTATCGAAGCGATCTTGAAATAACATTTATCATGAAATTGTTAAACCGTGAACTACGTAGCTCTTAGTGAGTCCCTTACTTTATCCACAGAATGTCCATTAAACCGTTGTTTCTCTATCAACATCTATAGCGCTTTATCAGACAAAGATGCCAGCCAAGATCCGGATATGTAAAAGCCAAATATACTCCTATAATCTAAAGCACCCGTTAAACCATTGTACATATTCCATTCCAACCGTAAAATACATATTCCCAAGAAATGCAATCTAATCGACGTGATAACGCGAAAGCTCATATGAACATCAAGTGACGTACACAATATAGCAGGTGTTCGCATGAAATCGTATCGTACACAATAGGGTAAAGTGTTTGGCATGAATCTCTAAATCATTCTATCCATCAAAGGTATCTTCATCATGAGGCATGAGCCAATCAACTGAGACACCGCATGAGCTGTCTAGAATCAGTCCACCGGCGACTCAATTTGCCAAACATATACATAGGAATGGCCAAAATGCATATAACGAGCTGTATGCCGCCAAACGTGACAAAAGTCGTCTTCGTACCCTTGTGCTCCATGAAGATATTGGTGAATAAGGAGAATATAAATCCTGAAGACATCAGTACGTGTCAAATGCAAAGACATTTTATCCATGAGCCCGGCATACCTAAGAGATTCTTCGTGAAGTTCAACGTAACCAGTGCTTCACCGGCATACATCTTGTAAGAATCAACGGCATATGTCTACACCCCAGTCAGTAATGAGCACCTGAATAGGTCCACTTCAGTCTGGTACATACAATTGCGGTGGTACTGCCCAAGCTGCACCCAAAACTGATCAAGCCGAAAAATATTGTGGGGACAAGCCAGATATCCTCCTCTTGCGCAGACCATCCGAACCCCATAAGGCCTATTGACACACTAAGTGCTACAGGGATAACCATAAGCAGTCGATATTCAGGTTCGTACGTGCCACCGTTTCGTCTGGTTAAGAAACGAACTGCTATATCGGATATTCTGCCAGCGACTGCAGTACCGAGGATGCCACCGATGAAGGGACTAACGTAGAGCAAGCCAACAGTCGTGGCACTCATTCGGTATGGTTGATGGCGGAATACTTCAGAAACAGATTCCGACATTACAATGAGCCACACGACACTCAGAGAGTAGAGAAATGTGGAGAATAGGATTGAAGGGTACCCAAATAGAACAAAAGGCCGCAGAGCAGCTTTCCACCATGCATCTTTGCTGAGACGACCATTTGTAACTGCCAACTGGTCCACAAAAGACTTCTTCGGATTCGCAGCAGATGTAATACTGAGCACTGTGAAATCCTCCATATCTTCGTATTTGCTGAAATGCGCGTGGCGAGTTGGAGAGACAGGCGTCGAAGGAATGGAAGGGGCCGCAGTCCTCGGAGAAGCTAGTCCTGACTTAATATCTGCCGCCGATATGTTTCTTAGAGGCGTGGCCGGAGGAAGAGACACCTGTGACAAGCTTTTCAAGGCGGGAGAAAGGGATATCTCCGAATCCGATCTTAAGTCAGGATCACACTTTTCATCGCGTGTCAAAGACAAATCGGATCGATCGACTCGTTCGTCGATTCCGCTAAACACCCTACTGAAATGTTCATTGGGCATACTCTGAGAGTAGGTCGATAGACTCATATGCAACGACGACCTTGATCTAGATTTCAGGGAAATAGCGCGCTTTCAAAGGTTAACACATCGTCATCGATATGTGAATAACAGCAAATATAAAAAAAGGAAACTCACAGCTTCCCTTGCACTGGCAGTTTCCATCTGACTTCGTCTATCATGCGGCACTGGGTTGCGATCCCACCACGTCTCTGGCACGAAAACAAAGATCAGAACGAGATCCATTCCAACGATGATAGCGACGATCCAAAACACCCAGTTCCATCCCAGGGAATTAATAATGAAACCCGACACAAGAGGCACAATATTCTTTCCACCTAGTAGAAGCAGTGTATATAATCCTAGGCGATATGCACGCTCGTGAAGGAAATAAATCTCAGCAATTGTTGCACTTGGAAGAGATTCACAAGGCGAAACTCCAAACCCCATAAAAATACGTGCAGCGAGCAATGACGCATATGACTTTGAAGCGCCAGCCCAGATCGCGCCGATCAAGAAAATTGAAACGCCGATAAGATATGTGAGTCTCTTTCCATACAGAATTGCGGTAGGCGAAGCAATTACAGAGCTAGACAGCTATCAGACAAAATCGCACCAAGTACTCCAATGTAAAATACCCGAAACCCAAAGCAAGCATAAACCCTCCGACGAGATAAGCCAGTGTCGCAAGGGACACATTGAACTCAGTTGACAACGCGGAAAAGCCGGCGGCAAGTATAGGCGTTTGGCCACCACCCATCAAGCAATGAAAGCCAATTGTCGCCAGAGCTGCATCGCGCCTCCAAGTGGGCCAATTCTGTATGATAAATCTTCTCAGTACTGACCCAAATATAGCAACAATGTATAATGATCCACAGCAGACCCACGCCACTCAGGAGTGGTAGCTGTTACACTTACCAAAGGGTCGTTCGGATCATCGTGCGGTTGAGGATGAAGGATAATTCCATTTCTCGTCTTTTCTGGCCTCTTCGACTTATGCGAGTTTTGGTTTACATAATTGGAGACAGGATGAGACGAAGCCGCCTCGGCATCGGGGCCGGGAGTCATCATCGCCACGGTTCCTATATAACAGTGAGTATACTGTACATCCCCCCTCCCCAGACAAGGAACTAGGTTGGAATCAAGAGAGCTCACCTGTGACCTCATTGTCCTCGCCGCCAATTGGCTGAATGATACCCAACTTGAACTTAAGCATATTTAATCCCTAGGAAATTCACCAGAAATCGACGAGATGAGGTGAGGGGATGGATTCAGAAGATTTGAAAGAGGTTATCGGTGCATTTAGGTCTTGATAACCATATATGCGCGCCGCAGTCGTGACGTGAGTCTGTGCAGCCAAGGCCGCGGCGAAATTAGATTAAGGGTTGCTGCACGCTGATGTCACAGTAAACAAGCGCCACATTGACGCACGTGGCTCCCGGCAACTGGCCCTGCGCTGCCACGGTCCAGCCGCGCAGTTAGGAACAACAGAAACTATCGAAAGATAACCTGAAGTCTACCTCGCCGACCTACCAATCGCTTGTCTATATACTGGATGCGATTGTCTGTCACTAATTTTGTCACTGTGAGCATAGTCGGCTGTTGTGGAAGATCATGCAGCGCCAGCAGCCAGGGCAAGGGGCACATGCTAGTCTGCAGATACTGCTGTCGTATAGTACTCCCGTTTCAGATTTACCGTTGATCGGTTCCACATTCCGTCTCCTTCTTTCGCGCTGTCGCTGTGCGTCAAGTAGGAAGAAAGCGTGAGTTAAACAACACGCAAGGGGGCATTTAACATATCCGTTTTGATCCCCATGGTCACCGAACTCAGAATGATATGCGTATATTTGCGACCTATGTGACAAGCAGGCACGCACTATGCCTAGTTCCTTCGTGGCAAACAATAAACAATACACGGACCCGGTCGCCGCATGGTATCACGTTGACAGGAGCTGTACTTAGATATACAGGTGCTACATATCTGTTAGGCGTAATAGTCGTTTCGCACAGCAATGGAAACATTTCTGTTCTAATTTTTGTGGACAAAATTAAAGAAAATATCGGACATTGCCAAATTCTTAACGAGGTTAGGGTACGGTTAAGGGTACGTACTCCCCATAGAACAGAAAAAAAACTTCCAAGTATCCATCATAATATGCCCTAAATGGTACGCGTAAGTGGTAATTTTCAGAGGGTCATGATTTCATCAATAATTAATTCATTGTCTAATAAGTCATACTTTATGTTTAGAAGCATTTGCATGCACCTTCCATAATTTATCATTAAAGGTTCTGCATGCGTATTGCAAAGCTGTACTCAGGAATATGAGGAAAGTCACTTTGCCAGGCGCTTCATCATATCGAAAAGATGTTTGACTAAAAACCAATTATCACTCTGATAACCCGACACATTTCAACAACTTAACAGCTGTAGAGTCATAAATATATATCGGGATCTCAAACATATGAGATGCTTATAATCATAACGAGAGAGTTCTGGGTTCACAGAGGAAGGAGTTAATGGCACAATGATGGAGACATCAATGTCAACAGGGCCTGTTAATATTGAGCATTAGTTTTAATTTTATCGTAACTAAAGCAAAAAGAGCACAATGACGGAGGGTAGGGTTTCTAGGTGAATTGGGAGTACGAAATTTGCGGTGACGAATATTTTTGGAAGGGCACACCGTACTGTACTATGCAGAATTATATACGAACGTGCGAGTTCAATCAAATCCTCGCATCAATCCACTAGACTTATTATACTTTTTTTACTTGCCATAGTACAATCATGCCTATTAATCAGCCTTCTAACCAGATAAAGCTTACGAACGTATCACTTGTTCGCATGCGTAAAGGTGACCGTTCCGGGCTATTTCTTGACGTCATGTCTACTGACTGACCACATGTATCAGGCAAGAGACGTTTCGAGCTAGCATGTTACCATAATAAAGTACAGGACTGGAGATCTGGAGTGTACGTGGCGATAACGAACTACGTTGTCCGTCCATATTTTCTGATTCATATTTGTTTGTGTTTAGGGAAACAGATCTCGACGAAGTCCTGCAGATCCCCAGCGTATTTCTGAATGTCTCGAAAGGACAGGTCGCTCCTAATGAAGATCTAAAAGCCAGTTTCGGAACAACAGATAACAACAAAATCATTCTCGAGATATTAAAGAAGGGCGAGCTTCAAGTTGGAGAGAAGGAGAGGCAAGCCAAACTTCAGCAACAGCACGCCACAGTTGTCGAACTGATTGCGTCGAAGTGCGTCAACCCCAGCACAAAGAGGCCCTATCCAACCACAATAGTAGAAAAGGCTCTTTCAGAACTTGGAATCAACATCACTGCTAATAAAAGCGCGAAAGCGCAAGCTCTTGAGGCGATTAAGCAGCTCATATCCAAACAAATCATTCCCATCGCTCGTGCGCGCATGCGTATCAGAGTTTCAGGGAACGCAAAAGAGGCCAAGAAATACAGAGATGCAGTTGCCGCGCTGATAGAAGAAATAGAAGATGAGCAATGGTCGTCAGCCGAGTGGGAGTGCGTTGGTTTCATCGAGCCAGGCAAATATAGGGAAATAGGCGATCTACTACAGGTCCAAAGCAAGGGTCGGGCAAATATCGAGGTTTTAGACATAGCCGTAATACAGGAAGGCGAAGAGGCGCTATAGGCCATTTGCGACGTCCTTTGTTACTGCTGTGCATGTATCATATCTAAGTTTTAGCTAATTGATTTTCCGGCAATGTTTTTAGAGCAGAGGCGACTGTATAATTTATGATGTTGGCCAAAAACTATATCCTTTCGCCAACCATGCATCGGCGTTGTGATAGAATCTGTAATGAATCATAATGTCCACAATCAAGTAAGTTGTGGTTCTCAACGAATCCTGGTCCAAGATTTCTATCACGAATTTCTGGCAAACCGCAATAGTATATGCCTTCGACGTAACAATGGTCTCGGAGCAATTTTCGCACCGACAATCACTAACAATTTAAAACGAATGCATTGTTAGATGAATATGACATACAATTAGAGATCGAATGGCCGAGCTATCCTTCTTGTGTGTCGCATTCATTCGGTCCCGTGTCTTTCAAATTGTAAATTAATTGAAGTTGGGTTGGGTGTTCGGACATGGATGGTGCATCCAGTTGAGTCCCAAAAACATAATGTAGCCTAACCCTGGTACGAGCCCTCAAATGCTCAACGGGCTGGCTGCAACTGATATTGCATCACATTTTTACTTTTCCAACCCTAACCGTATTACGTACTGACCCTAAGTCTGGTAGCCCTACCCTGTTTCATAATTTGGCCAACCCATAATTGCTATGCACAATACTCATACTCTAGAGAAGACGTTACTTAAAATTTTTAAAGAATATACGCGGTTGAGTGGATATAATAACATTTCGTGGCAACGTGGATAATGTTCGGGACACTACTGGATGAACCATACTCGGCTCTTCCATAGGGGTTGCAAACAGTAGGGGCGAAAGTTTGCTTGTGACTGCTTTTTCTTGACTCTGCCGGGTCTGCACCACCCACCACAGATGGATCCCAACATCGGCAGTCCAAAATTGACGGATTTCTCGTTTAAGTTGCCTAACTAATTTATTATTGTAAATTTACACGCATTTTCCTCAAGATGGTACGTTACCTTAATTATCCAATTTTGAATCAATTGATAACTTTACTAAAATATAATCTTGAAATAGTCGTTCGTCGTCTCGGAAAAAGGAAACTTCCAGCACATCTTGCGGTATGTGGCATTATTTCACATTCTTCATATAGAGATTAGTTTAGATGGAATTCTACTGTTGTCACTTAAAAGGAGCAGTATCTGTTATTAGGATGCTATCTTATTGTGACACGTTAGTTTCTAATAGTGCTGCTATAGTCTGCTCAACACCAATGTTGACGGGAAGATCAAGATTATGTACGCTCTGACCAAGATCAAGGTATGTATTAGAGTGAACTTGCGTTAAGACACGTCTTCAGACAGCTTACGCTAACTGTGCTGTAGGGTGTTGGTCGTCGTTACTCCAACCTTGTATGCAAGAAGGCCGATGTCGATTTGACTAAGAGGTGGGTACATAGTCGAGTTCTGGTAGAGCGACATGCATTGTTGACATGAAATGTATTCTAGAGCCGGTGAGCTTACTGTGGAAGAGCTCGAGAGAATCGTCACCATCATTCAGAACCCTACTCAGTACAAGATCCCCGCGTGGTTCCTCAATCGTCAGCGCGATTTCGTAGACGGAAAGGACAGTCAGGTTCTTGCAAATCAGCTGGACAGCAAACTCCGTGACGATCTTGAGAGACTGAAGAAGATTCGTGTCCACAGAGGTCTGCGTCACTACTGGGGTCTCCGTGTCAGAGGCCAGCACACCAAGACTACCGGCAGAAGGGGAAAGACTGTCGGTGTCAGTAAGAAGAAATAAATGGAGATTGCGTGGAGGTTTATATTATGGGAAAAGGGATTGTTCTCGTTTTTTTACTGTATTCAAAATATTCGACTTCCTAATATATCCCGTCTAAAGCATTCCCAGCATCTGATGCTGCACAGAGGTGTAATCGAAAGCAAAGATGAGTACTGGCAAAAACCACCTATGTCTGCATTACGTAGCAGACGTTGTCACGGAGTCAGCTATATCTGCATAAACATCATATCGTCTTTGAATAGAGACTGGAATCCCGCTTCTAATTTCCTCTATACGACCTGCCTCAAGTTCGGCGTACACGATCTCCTCTCCCTCTTTGGCTTGCGAGAGAATAATAGCGTTAGGATCAACCACCATGGATCCACCATATGCATGATATCCTGCGTTCATATCCCTGGCTGGTGAGCACATGATAACATAAATCTGATTGTCAACCGCGCGCGCACGACCAAGCAGATCCCAGTGCAAGGGTCCAGTTGTTGTATTAAATGCTCCCGGATATATCATCGCAAAAATCCCATCCTTCCGGGAGGCAACGGATGCCAGTTCCGGAAATCTGATGTCGTAGCATATCGCAAGACCGACTTTTCCGTACGGAGGAATATCGAAAACAGTAATCTTGTCACCTCCGCATAGTACCTCTGACTCCTTGAAACGGATCTTTCCTGGAATATCGATATCGAACAAGTGAACTTTCCGATGCTTTGCAATAATATCCCCTGAAGGAGAGAAGCTCAAGCTCGTATTGAATAGTCTGCCGCGATCGTCGCGTTCAGGTATGGATCCACCAATGAGATACGTTGACGTTTGCCTTGCAAGTGAGGAGAGAAAAGTAGTCGTCTCTCCCGTTGGAATATGTTCGGCATATTGAGGAAATGCAGCGACAGAATAGGGAGAATTAAAGCACTCTATATGACATATCCGTGACGTCAGTAACAACTATTATCCAGGGTTGTTCGATTGATCAAAAGAGATTGCAGATACCAGGTAAAACAATCAATTGCGCCCCATTCGAAGCTGCCTTGAGCACATGCTCTTTGACCCGAGATAAATTCCTAGCCTTGTCAGCTCCAGCTGACAATTGTACCAAAGCTACTTTCAATGACTTCGATAATATTCGATGCATCGTTCTCTCTTAATTGTACGCTAACTATTGTTCTAGTTACCGTACGTCAATCGGTATGATAGCATCACAACGAGCGAATGTATGATGCAATATACGGTGCTACAATACCCTTACAGTATGGTCAGTGTCTTGTTCACTCTCCCAAACCAAAATTCCTCCCAACCTCCGCGAAAAATCAAAATCGCTCCGAATGCTCCTTTTGGCAATTTGCGAGAGGATTGCATCATTCAGTCACCCATCTTCAACAACACGCCACTTTAGCATCGAAGGATTTATGATTAAATTTTCAAAAGATTGTAACAGCTTTCAGTTACGCATTGACGGAGTGCAATGAAAGAATCGTTTATGCTAATTGTCGCGTCAAAATTTATCGCTTGGAGAATGGGATATTTGCGAACAGGCATAAACCCAAAATTGCTTGCCGATAGATAGGATAGTACCATTCTATGTTTTTATTCGGAATGTTGTTGTTTAGAGATATGGGCCGTGAAACGAAGCTGCAATTCGCAAAAATTTGAATTCTACTCTTAGAGGATTTGACTTGTGCAAAATGTTCCCTCAAAAATTATCAATGCTACGAAAGTTCATGCACATTTCCTATTCTTACTAGACATCCAAACTGGTAATACGCCGTACTGTTTGTTCAGCGAGGCATTGGCTCCTATAGTTCATGTAGATAGCAAAGTCATAGTGATTTTATTGCGTTCCATATGCACTCGAAGCGTAGAATGCTCATCGTAACACATATTGTAATATAGCCGGTTCGTTGTATAAGCAGATCCTTATGACTACTGTGGGACGATTTGCAGCGAATAATACAGTTTTGATTCAACAAAAGTTTATCTATACGTGCGGGTTCTATCTGCCATGAGCAACACCTAATGGATAATATGTTCCTCCCCCTCCCTTCACCCCACTCTTAGCCAGAATGACTCGACTCGCGACTCCCGTTTTAAACATTGTAACCAATTCAAAACTGGGATTTGACGGAGACCCTATAATAAACCAAGATTATCTCATGCAGTCAATAACTCACTAGAAATACTGTCCGATTCCTTCACGATTTTAAAAAATGTCAGAGTTTTAATATCGCGCATCACGAACACGCCCATAATTACGCGAAACGCAGATTTCTCGCTGTTCGTATCGAACCAACTGCCTAGTTCTAATATAATTATGTAGAATCGCAAAAGTCAGCATAGATCTGTCTTTCTATCTATCCGAAGCATCACGCGTGGCATAAATTGTGGCTCGACAAAGTAACAACCATATTCGCACAGAGCAGCCCGCATTCAGTTAATAAAAATCTGAAAATGGCCTCACAATCTTTCGTAGTTTAAATGAATTCCTTGTACAGCACAGTCTGTTGATATTGGTGTTGCTTGATTTGGTTGATGCGGGGTGGCTGCGACCAAATGCATTGAAATGACCCTACGTCAGTAATTTTCTCAGATTTGGTGCGCTAGTAATCAGCTATATTGCCAAGCTTTCGAACAGTAAAGTAATACTACTGACCACGAATCATTCAAGAATTCGTACCTATACTAATCTACATCATATAATATATCAACTTTGAACTTCAAGGACTAAACGGATCCTTTGCAATATATAATGCCTTGAATATCTAGTAGCTTTAACCAAATACATCCCACCGGATTCCCATGTCCAAGTCTAGTTGTTACTCTCCTTCTCCTAGTGCGACAATTCCAAACAATGAACTAAAACCTTCCAATGTGGAGGCTGGCAAGAACCTCTCCAGTCGCTTCCATGTCTGATTCCATAACTCCAATTTCTTCTCATTTCCCTCAGCCTCTTCGGGTTGTACAAGATAATGTGACGAGCTCATCACAAGAAGCACATTCTTCAGTGACTCAGCCACCGCTTCCTCTAGATTATCCCTTGGACTGCTGTTCATAAGTCGATCCATCATATCCAAAATACGCAACCAGAGATCCAGCATACCCTCCCAGCCCGATAACCGTTCCAGATAGTATAAAAATACTTTACAGAGAAGGGAGGCTGCCTGTAGTCGCGTTTCACCCATACCACGTGGATCAGATTGGTAGACTTCCGGACGCAAGAGTCCTGAAATCAGAGGGAAAAGCACAGTCCCAAATATAGCGGTCCATTCGAAGTCGTCATATGTTCCAGATAATTCAGGAGACAATAAAGTCCTCTGAAGAGAACTAAATGCCTGCTGCCGCACCTCGCGACAGGCATTCAGACACTGCAGGAGAAGCCCATCCAGAATTGGGAACCAAAATGTCGACCAACCTGCAGCCGTTAGATTAGACGCGACTTAATCATCAAGAGAATAAAGACTTACCATCATTACGCTCTAACTTCGACTCAATAATCAATTCATCTACCTGTACTCTAAATCCATTGATTATTTTTACTGCATTTACGGCTCTCTCCACCACATCAGTGTACGGTCTTTGCATGCCCGGATACGTCCCCGCGGCAACCGCAGCATTCACTTCTGCTGCCGTCATCTTCTTTCCATTTATTATTACTGTGCCCTTGAGCATATCGTCATTACTGTGAGAATTCGCGCCCGAAGCGCCATTTGTCGGCTGCTTGCTACCCATGGTACTGTAGTTTCGGCGGTCCATTCCAGAATGAACAGCTCGTTGAGGTCCCATAGAATTTCCCCGTGACATATTTGCTCCAGAAGAGTTGTGAGACGTACTACTGATCGGCGGAGTTCCCAATCGACCAAGTCTTCTGGACGTACCTCGCTGATCATGTCGCTGCTCCCATTCGCTGCCTATACTGCCGGCACTTGCGAATGCACCTAAAATATCGATAATCGCCTGAAAATTGCTACTTGACTGAACTAAGCGCAGCTGAGGCTTCTCTCCTTCGGCTTTGCGATACATGTCGCTTTCAACGGCAGTTGCTGTCCCAGCGATTTCCTGGACGACTTCAAATATGATGGGCGCGGCTTCCAAATTGTCCAGCAGAGCTTCAAGCGATTTCCAAAACGCCTGCTCTGGCGCATCAAGCAGCCAAGTTTTCACATCGTCTGGACTATTGCGGAAGCAGCTCACAATACCCATGGCGGACACAGGCCCAGTCTCCTTCAGTACGTCGCTGTCTACTGCAATCACTGAAAGGAATATCTCGGAAATTAAGTTCTGTACTGCAACCCCCTTCTCGGCATCCGGCGAAGTCGCGTATTCGTCTATCACTCGCCGCAAAATGGAAAGCATATAGCACACAACGCGGCCAATAACAACGGGATATACATTCTCGGCATTGCCCAATATGGCTTTGCATGTGGGCATGAGCTTATCCCGTAGCGAACCAAGGCATGCCGGATCCTTGAGTACAAGGCAAGTAGCCATCTCCAGCACATAAATGCTCAGTGGTGCAAATGACGCTACGGCCAGCTTTTCCGACGACCCATTTCCAGGAGCAGACAACGGCGCAGGTGAAACAGCTCTATCAGCTGACCTTACATCGTCTGATGCGACCTCATTGACAAAACCTGACCGAGAAAAGAATGGCCGTCGCTGTTGAAGAAGCATGGCTTCTTCCAGCAAAGACTCCAACATATACCGAACCTTCTCCGGCCCCAACTCAGAAATATTATCGAATATCTCACTGAGGTTACACGAATTAACACAATCGACGGTACATAATGTGCTTTCCAGTTCCTCATCCGACGGCTCAGGAGGTCCGTCGACAGCGTAGCTCGATAGGTATGACGAGAGCGTGGAGAAGAGGCCACCGTCTTTGGAGTCATTTCTCTTAATGATATTTCCAGGCGATATCATAGGGATTGCTGGAACGTTAAGCTTATCTTGAAGCTCTGAGAAGAACGGTGATATGAGAGAGTTCGCGAACAAGCTAAGCCAAATGCGAATGATCTCGCGCCATCCTGAGCGTACTAAATCCTCATTCCCTCGCACTACTCGAAAAAGAACGACGGTCGCCAACTGCGCCTTGTAGTTCCTACCGAAACGGATAGACAAGTCGCTCACAGTTATGCTACTCCCATCAACCTGAATCTCCGTGGAGCCCGCCATGCTATTCGTGGTCTGGTCTCCGGTTAGGGTCGAGATCTTCGATAGACATAAGATGATGTGGTCGAGGACTTCTGATATGTCATATCGGGCAGCTATTCGGGCACAATGATCGAATCCTGTAATTACGCGCATGAACACCATGTCATCAGTCGCAGAAGTGAACACGTATGCCAAGGTGGCAACTACTGGCTTCCATGTAGCGCGGAACATTTCCGCATCATATACATTCGTGTCCTCGCATACTAATAGCTTGCCTGCCGATTGCGCTTTCTGTAATAGCTCCTTCCACGCGAATTCGAAACTTGCTTGATTGTCATGCTCTTCAGGCATGATAATTTCATGGTTCTTGATCGCATCATATATGGCTTCCAAATATGTGGACAAAAAATCTTTCTTGTCATTAACAAGCCGCAGAATGTTCTTAAACTGGTCAAGGGTCATCTTATTCTTAACCTGAGGATTGTGCAAATCTGTATTAAGCATGATAACCGAGTAGCTAAGCACGAACGCCGCGTCTTTATTGGCAACTTCTTTCGGGCTGAATTCGCAGTAACGCTCCGAAAATTTCTCCATTATCCTCTCGATCTGTTGCGATTCGCCAGGAAGCCTGAAGCTCTCCAGCAATTGCCTAAGACCCTCATCGATGCGCTTGCCCGCAAAGTCAAAACTGTCGATAAAACAATTGAGTACATCCTTATTTGTCGGCTTTGCGAGATATTCCCCAAGCAGCCTCTTACTGATGCGAGATGTGTTTCGTAAGAAAGTTGCCACAGACTTCGGATTGCTAGCATCGTCAATAATTGAATTTTCCGCAAGGAATTGTATACCCTTCTTCGGATCATCGTTAAACTTCGATGTCCCCTTGATTATAAGCTGTTTCTTGTCTCTCTGCTCTAAAAGATCTGTGACAGTTGGATAGTCACTTTGTTCATTGGGTGGAAGATCAAGCCGATCAGCAACAAACGAAACATACGACAGTAGTGCGTCAAGACATAGAGGCGGAACATTTGGCGTCGACCACGCTGCAGCATCTGGAAAGGCAATCTAAGCCTCGTTAGTTTCTACTCAGCATATTCACGCCATTAACTTACTCTACTCAATAGTCCAATCAGATCTTCACATAAATCTGGCCGTTCAACATCACAATCGTAGTTCACAAACAAGTCAACCATAAAACTGGGGATTCTTGTCAATCCACTCAAGCACTCAACCATCGTCTCCCTGGCATCAGGTCCCCGCTGCCCGCCTTCCATGCCTAGTCGTTGACGCTCTTTCACTGGAACAGGCGTGCTAGTCCCAGACGCACTGCCACTAGTCGTCGTTGAGCGTAATAAAATTTTCGGAGACGAAGGAATGCCCTCATACAGTACGGGATCAACACCTGGTTCTCGGGGGATCTCTGCACCCAGATACAGACAAGATATCATGTACGACAGGAGCAGTTCCTGTTGAAGTTTGAGGTACGGTCTCATAGTGTGGAGTATTGTCGACGAGACGCGAAGCGATGTCTGTAGGATTTGCGGTGAGTCGTATCGCAGTAATTGAAACAAATGACGGCAGAGATCATCAACGGCGAGACTGCGCAGCGAGGAATGGTCGGCAATAGAGGAACCCGCAACTTCAAATGCAACATCAATTATTCGCAGTGCCATAACACGCATGGTATCGGTGTGCTGTCGATCGTGTGGGTCCAGAAGTGAAATCAGGACGCGTAATAACTCGCGAATTGATGGTAAACCATAGGGCTTTAAATCAACATCGGAGAATGCATCTTCAGGCGCATCGTGTCCTGAGATAGGAGTAAATTCTACTGATGGCGGATTCGGAGACTCCGCTAGAGTTGCAGTATTTGATGGAGCAGTGGCAGGCTCTCCCATTTGCACACTGTTGATCGCACCACCGCTCGTACTGGTCATGGCTTCCATGGTTGTCGTAGCAGTCTCTGGCTCGATCTGCTTGAGCAGTTCAAACGCTTTCTGGCACATTGTGACCATAGACATTTCAGCAGACCTGCGAAGCATTTCGCTCAATCTCATCTGACAACACATGCTGAGTCCAGTTTCCATCATTTCGCAAACGCTCTCATCCGAAAGTAAGTCTCCTCCAATTCCACACATCATGCACTCCATGAGACGAAGAATACGTAGGAGGACAACTTCGTCTTGCGCTGAATCTGAAGCTTCGAACCGACAATGCGTGATAGCGGACGATAATAATTGCATTGCAAGCGGCAAACGATGCGATGATAGCGATATAATCCGGTATGAAAAGAATTTCGTTATGGCGTTGAGCGCCAGTGACGTGATCGGTCCCGTTATTGAAGAGGAACGAATAACTTGGAGAAATGGATGGAAAAGAGACGGCGTGTCAAAGGTGGAGATATCTGTTATTGGCGTCAGAGAAGTTTGCTACAATTGGACAAACTGGAACGGACCTCTGCATTCCGCAAGATCGGCTCTAAGTTTCGAAAAGCCTGCCATAAGCGGATTGTCCTGACGTTATGAAAAAGCGTTTGCCGTCAGCATCGCAATACATTACAGGACAATGGAGCGGAATGAACTCACAACTTGACTGGTACGCGTTCTCTTAGTGCGTAGGCCAAGTCTTGAAATCAGACTGATATCTTCTGGGAAGTCCGGTGCTGTGTCAAATGGACCCGATGTACCAAGAATTGCTGCGACGCCAGACTGCGCCCATCGCGCATTCTTGCGCATCGCGGAAGTTATGGTGATGCATTCATTGACGACAAGCGAGATGGGATTAATCGAGATGGAGCATGACTGGCTCAGTGATGAGGATCGAGGAGGGATCGATTTTGACGACGTTGCCGTAGCAGGAGCGGATCGAACGAACGAAGGCTCCATAGAGTAGTGATCTCGACTGAGGTCGTCCAGCAATGGAGATGCTACAGTAGAACCCGATTCTCGTACTATGCAGAGACCACAAGGTAAACCAAGAATGGCTTAGAGGGGCCGTGAGTACTCCTAACGTGAAGTATGCAGCAATGGCGAATCAATGTTGCGGCGAGGCCGTGATGGTTGATGGTGAGTTCATCACGAAGTCGTGTCAAGACTTTTGGGAGGGCAGCGGGGCTGCCGAACTGCAGTTCTCTATAACGCTTGCGCAAGACTTGCTTGCACCCTCCAAAGCCAAACGCGAAAATCCACTCCATTTTCTCCCCGACAAGAACAAACAATTTACTGAAAACATGATCTATGCCAATTCGTCAAAAATTCCCTTTGACAAGGATCCAATGTGAAATTATGGTACTTAATTATCGAAGTCATTGATTCTCCGTGACAAGACAAAAGCCGTAGTTTTCAGTCGCATACTTAGGATCAGATTCCGACTTCAATACAATATAGCTTACTCATAGCTTCGATGGCCGGCCTGAGATGTGGACAGTGAAGGAAGCTCAGTTTCGCATAAATCTGACATGCTCTTAATGTGTCTTCTCAGCACCAAGTTTAGAAGCCTTTTTAGCTATTGATTGACAGCGTGACAGGTTCAAAATGTAATACCAAAGATTGTCAATACGAGATTTGGTCGCTCTGTGACGAACACGAGAGCTACTTTATAAGTCATAGTTATATGCACTTGGTAAATACAATAAAAAAATTGCCCCATAGAACGTATAGGCACGATTTAGGAGGTAGCCAGTTGGAGAGAATAGGCATCAAAACGAAGCTGCGTTCGGAGGTATTCAGTTGTTCGTGAAGTCCTTGTTTTCCGCGAACCGTCTCAGCAAGGATTTATCTACTATGACCACTATGCAAGGCGTATTAGTTCTATGCAGTGTCATTCTACTAGACATAACATACAATTACTTGGTAATACACCATAAAGCTGGTTTAGCGAGGCCATGGCTAATATGTTCGCGAACAGCACAGATAGTGATTCGTTCCAATCTGCACTTGACGAATTGAGTTCATATGGTAAAGCTTATATTAGAACATACCAAGTTCATTTATAGAATAAGCTGATTCATTTGGATATACTCCACTACTGGATAAATATATAACAATGTGAATTACTATATAAACTGTGGAACATGGACATAATAAAACCTTATTTTGGTGGTACCCCCTTTTCCATAATTGGCAGAGAGTAATAGGGAACCTGCTAGCGAAGTGCAAGGTGTAAGCCATGTATTGCTTATTAGTTTAATTTTTGAACTAAGACTCGTTAATTATGTATTTATAGATGGAACTATTAACAATTTGTTACTGTTGACATGACGTGGGTACGAGCTGCAATTGCTCAATACAAGCTCGGTCAGGAGTAACGTACAGTGTCAACTGCAGTATAGACAGTGCCGTCCCTGTGTCCCTCCGCTCGACACCTCGAAGTGCCACAGTACTCAGTACCCCTTTCGATCAGGGGAGACTGGTATCATCACCGGATTTGCGAGCCCGCTACCGTATTCCTATCCGGTGTTCTTCTTATATTTGATTTCGGAGTCGTTTATGAGCATATCGATAATATTCATATAATTGAATTTCACGCGATGGCTCTCGCATACGATAAGATTGTTCTTTTCGGTGATTCGATTACGCAGTACGCGTATCAACAAGAATCTGGCTTCTGCGTTGGTCCCGCGCTACAGAATAGTAATTATCCAATTTTTAGTTATACGGGTGGGTCAATGGGTGCTAATAAGGGGCCCTATTGGCCGATAAATTCTTAGTATACACGCGAAAGCTTGATATCGTCCAACGAGGCTTTAGTGGTTATAACTCTGACCATGCTGCGCTCATCATTGACAAGATTATCGAGCAGGAAACGTCACAGAAGTCTAAAATCAAGCTCATGGTAAATGCATTGCTATAAACATTTCAGACAGAAACAGCAAATCTCACTTTGGCTCACTTTGGAGCAGATTGTCTTTTTTGGTACAAACGATTCGACTGCTCCGAGTAGTGTCCAACACGTCCCCATTTCTCGGTTTCAAAACAATCTCCGCAAGATCATTGAATCAACTAGAAATGCGGGAATAAAGCTTATTATCATTGGACCTGGTCCTTTCAACTTTCACCAGTGGTGCATCGGTAGAGAAGACCGTGCCATGGAACGGACAACAATTCAATCGCGTGAGTATTGCGATGCTGCTTCAGTCGTAGCCAAAGAGAATAATGTTGCTTTCATACCACTCTGGTATGCGATAATGGAAGATCTTGGATGGAAAGAAGGTGATCCTGTGTATGGTCTCGCGGAACTCAGTACAGATCACACTTTAAGTGCCTATCTCAGCGATGGTAAGAACATTATTCTTGGGCTTTACTGCTACATATATCCTGTCGACTAATTGATATAAATTAGGCTTGCATTACGCTGGACCTGGCTATCAGGTCGAGTACAGATGTATTTTGAAGGCAATCCAAGAGAACTACCCGGATCTTTATCCAGAGAATATTGAGTTGAAATTGCCTCTGTGGGATAAAATAGTTTCTCTAGAAGATTTGAAGAGTACCTTATGAGTTATTCTGGCGCAAAAACAGGAGAAAGCGCCTTTTGATTTGGTCGCATGTCAGGAGTATAGAAGACTGGTCGGGAACAATGTTTGTCGGCTACTAGAATGTACTGTTATGTACATGCATACGACTTAGAATAAAATCATATTGAATAGAATCAGTTTAATTGTATATTGATACGTCTTTAATGGTTATTAGTACCCTGCTTGTGTTAATTATCTCAGGCATCCTGAAAGCTGTGAAGCTGTTACAGAGCTGCAAAAGTCATGTCGCCTCCCAGCGCGCAACGAGAACACTGCATCACCTCGCCCAGCTCATAGATCGAACGGCATTCTTCACTAGTCCTACATCCCTATCTCAAAGGGAAGAGATGTTAACAGTGAGAGATTTGGTACGGTACACTCAGTCTAAGTTGGGTGGTAGCGGGGAATCCTTTTGCGTTGGGAGGGCGACGAGACTTCCGCAAAGCGCTGTAAGTACACGCGAACCCTGAATATTGATTGACCTGACGGTCAGGAGCTTGGACCTTGTCCTGTTGTGGCCGACGTTAATTAGCGTTTGTTGCTTGGGTCCGGAGGTACACACTTGTTCAACGCGTGTCGATACGCACTTTGTTGCCTTTCTAGTGCCATTTTACATAGAGAATGAACACAAGACGTTGGTCAACTCTCAGCAAGTCGATCAACTTGACTCCAATTCGCAGACCGAATTAAAATGTGGCTTACTGATTTGCAAAGTATGATGGATTTGTTTGTCCAGGACGGCGTCGTTTTCGTAAAGCCACGCACGTGGTCATATTCACTGCTACATTTGCCATATACTAACGATATCGTTTGTGTATAGAGATTGGTGTTGGCCTTACAGCTGCAGGTTAGTATATCTGTTTTCATGGTGGTTGTATCATAATAACTGATAGCCAATATCATGTAGGATGCTTCTTCCTGTTGCTTGGGGTACTTACGTTCTTCGATTCAGCTTTATTAGCCTTTGGAAATGTAAGTTGTGGCGACTTGATGACTGGCTTTCCGTCCTTTCAGCGGTTCATTACGGTATTGTCGCTTTCGGACCTTATTCTGATCGGAATATAGATACTGTTCCTAGGAGGCTTGTTACTGATTATTGGCCATCGCAAGACTTTCAATTTCTTCGCTAGGCGCCAAAAACTGAGAGGAACATTTTGTTTCACGATAGGCATATTATTAATTTTACTACGGCGACCAATCACCGGTTTCATAATCGAGTTCTGCGGCATAATGTCTCTTTTTGGGTATGTTGAAGGGGACTTTGAGAAGTCATACCTTAATTAAGCTAACTGAGCATAGGGACTTCTTCTCAGTCATAATATCTTTTCTGCGTTCATTGCCCTTTATAGGTCCCGTCCTCTCCTCCCCCTACATAGCTCCTGTAAGCCACAGTGATGGTGACTTTTGTTTGCAATATCGCTAATTTGTGATTTAGACGATTGATCGGTTGGCTGGAATCAGATTATTGCCTGTTTAGCTTCTTGGAGGAACACAGGTCGGTTGGATCTCAGTCAATCAACGTATAAATGTTCAGGTTTTGTTGCTTGTACCTTGTCTTCCCGGTAACTGTAATTATAAAGTGAGTGTCTGTCTCACGCAATTCTGTGCATTGTATCTTGTATGTACCCTATAGATATGCGAAGGTAACTCGAGTTGATGTCTATTTTAATAAATCTCATACTACCAAATTTCAAAATTTCCAGTTTATGTATCTCCGACGTTCTGGAAAGTGACACATTTGACGAGTCGAGCATATTGCAATATTGGGATGACTATTCTACAAAATGGAGATTTACCGCAGGTACCGTAAGCGTCTACTACTGAACTATTCGAAGCTATAGCACTGAAATTTGTAAAATATACGTAGCCATTAAGTTGCATATCAAGCTCCCCACTGACAGCAACTGGGCGAGATACAATTTGCAAGAACATGCAAGAGTAGCGTATCCCGTCAACTGCATCGGATCAATTTCTTGTAGTTGCATTAGTATTTAGTATGACAATGAAATATGGAAACACCCTAAATAACCAGCCGAAACCGATTCATCATTGTAGTCGAGGCATCAATGCAGATTCCTTTCCAATATTAACCCATTCTCATGTGCTCTTCAATAAAGCATACAGATTCTAATATCCCACACTAATAAGATAATCCGCTAGCTGTTCGACAATCTTAGTTGCCTCCCCTGGCTGAACACCGTCTGGGTAGTGAGCTAAGAGGATCGCTTGTTTGGTTCGCACTATGACCAGTCCCTCGGCACCCTAGACAGATCACATTGTTAAGCTAAACTATATCAATCGAGAAAATATTCGGCGAAACTTACCTTCTTTCCGTAAATACTTCGATCATCAGCCCGAAGCAAAAAGTATTTTACTCCTTGTGCATGCAGTCCCTTCGCCTGGAGACCGGAAGGGTTATCAAAACCAGATCGAATTTCAGTCATCTCCGCAGCCGAAAGCTAAAAAAAAGAATTGTTTTGTTAGCAATAATTCAACAGCTGCAATAAGTTATTCTGTGTAACCGTATCTGCGTGACGAGTTGCCGAACATGACAAGAACAAACTTATAAAATGTATCATTCAATTGTGAGATGTATTTAAGACGAAGAGAATAAAGAACTCACATCAAATCCGCTCGACTTCGCCCATACGCTGTCCCCGGCTTTCGAATAAATGGCCGCCCGATCAACCTTAGTGGAGGCCAGAAGATTGTCAATATAAGCTATGAGGCAAAAACAATTAGTTAGCTAATCCAGATATAACCACTACTTAGGTGGAGTTCGGCGTTGGTGATAACCGGGTTTCATGTGGTTCGTATGTAACTAATCGTAGACAAAGCCAGACCACGTCTACACCGTCGCAAGACACTGAAAAAAAAATTCAGGAAAACTTTGGATAAAATACCTTGCCAAGACATCTTAACGAGTATTTATATAAGAGCAAATGGAGTTGCCTCTAAAAGATTTGCTACAGTCCGCTGGAAGAATATGTATATTAGCATTAATATTATTGTCCGACATGTCAAACGCCAGCCATGTCAATTCAGTCAAAAGTAGCTTACCTCTTGATAGCGCTAATCGATGTATGTAGTCCCAGAGAAAGCCGAATAGTATTTGTATATTCGGTGAGTGTTTGTGGGTAACTTGAAGGAAGTTTACCACACGGACTTCGATCCGCATGCGCATGAGGGCAGTTAGTTGCATATTGGCGTGTAAGCAACGATTGCGACCCTTAACCTAAATGGGTTACCCGGTTATCACGCTCGGAGAGTTTTGCGAATCTGACGACACGTTGACGTTGCAATAAACGCGGTCGACGTTGGCCTCGAATTTTAGACACGCGAGATCCGAACGCAATATCGTAATTGCCAGCCTCTTGTCAATATGTATGTATTGTTTGACTGCTACATATAATACATAAATGCGAAATTGAAAGATAGTAGCATAAGCCAACCCTATGTCAGCCTATGCTCTTGTGCCTGATTAACATTAATCCAAAAGTGAATCCGCATTCAAAGCAAATTGCATGCTCATATGATCAAATAAGTACGTATCACTAATGCATATCAATTCGATATGACGTCCTCTAGTTTCCTTCGGGATATTAACAACCACTTCCATCGGCGATCTCCAAGGTGTCCCAGGCTTAGGCCTGACTCGTTTGAGAACTAGCAATTGATCGGTGGATCGATCAGCAATAATAAGAAACCACCCCTCGTACTGTGGCTTAGGGAACTTAGGACAGTAGCACTTGTATTCTGGAGTCAACGGCGCTCGCTTCCTGCCTATTCTAACAACCAAGAACTGAGGTTGAACTTGTCGAGTATCAACGTCCACCATAGGAATACTAGAAAGTACCTTTAAAAACTCCGTCTTTGATCGATCAGGGACGTTTAAAAAGACTGCTAATTTTTTCATTTCGCCGACACTCATATCGCCCAGTCTTCGCAAGTTAACAACTGTAAGCGAGTGATTCATAGGAACTGGCTTTAGACCAGGCAGCGCCGTTAAAGGATTGTCGTCGAACCATACCGCCTGTTTAATAGACTGCATAATCTCCACGAATACCAAGCAGGACGACAAATATCCGAGTTCAGCTGTAATATCTATACAAGCTTGCAATATCCGCACGCACTGATCCAGCACAGACACCATATCTTGCATGTAGTCAGCTATTGGAAGTTCAACCCTACTGAGATGTGCCTGTATAAGAAGAAACGCTTTGAGATGTGGATCCCACATAACCTTCTTCAGAGGTTCTGCCGGGTACCTCAATCGCTTGGACAGTTCTGTATTCAAAATGTCCTCATTGTGTCTCACAGGCAGCTCATCGTATTCTGCTGCCTCGGTGAGAACTTGCAAACACTCCTCGAATGACGGATACCGCTTAACGTTGGCCAGGATGTTCCGCACAGTCTTGTGCGATATATAATAGTAGCTGCCGATATTCAAGAATGGAGTCGGGATAATGGTCCCGTCAGTGAACAATTTCACGCATCCTGACTTCTCTAATTCGGCAATCGCATTATCGACTAACGAAACCAAATACTCATTGATCCCTTCCGGAGTGGTGTCTTGCAGCCCATAGTAAGAAGGATTCTTGTGAACCCTGCGGAACAAATAGGTGCACATTAAGAAGTCAAGAGCTTGTTGCCTGGTTTTTATCGTATTGCCAGCTATCTCTGCTCCTAGGTGATCTTCCAAACATTTATGCAAAGAAGACTCAACTGGAAAACCGGTATGCAGAAAGCGTTTATAGAATGGCTTCTTGGATTCCTGAGTAAATATGATTGCAACTCCACTAGTATCGAAAGATGGGCGCCCGGCACGACCCATCATCTGCAAGATATCGGTAAGGTCCATATCTTTATAGTCCTCCATCTTGCCGTCAAAATATTGTGTGCCTTTTATGATTACCAGATGGGCTGGTAAGTTGACACCCCATGCCAGAGTGCTAGTAGCAACTAATATCTGAATTTTATTGTTGGCAAATAATTCTTGAACTATCCTCCTATCGGAATCAACTAAACCGGCATGATGTTGTCCGATTCCAAACTGCAAAGACAACTTCAGAGGATCGTCCTTAACCTGACTGAGTACCATAGAAAGCTCATCTTCTGGCATTCTCAGAAACCGCCTTGGATTTTCCTCCATTCCGCAAAAATTGATCAGATCCGAAGACGTCAGCCTTGTCTGACGTCGTGAAGCAACAAATATGAGAACTGGCTTTATCGGTGAATGACTCTTTATGGCCATAAAAGCAGGCTTATTCATACTAAGAGAAGTCAGTAAACATTCTTGTCACAAACTCAATGTGACTATAGATACCTCTTCATCAAAGGACAAAATCCTGTATTATCCTGAAAGCCATCGATATACATGTCTAACGGCACAGGACGAATAGATTGAGGAAAGTTAAATAGCCCTTCTTTGACACCCAACCAGCCAGCTAGATCGCCCGCATTGGCAACAGCAGTGGACATCCCGACCAGTCTGACGGGCTGATTCGTCTTGGTAGAAATGTAGTTCATCCGACTAACAATCATCTCGAGAATCGGACCACGATCGCTTGCGAGCAGATGAATCTCATCCATAATAATTAGCGAGATCTCTTGCACAAACCTCCGCGATTGCCAATTCCTGCTAATTCCATCAAATTTCTCGGGTGTAGTGATAATTATATCAGATTCTCTGATACTTCTTGCATCAGGAGTGCTATCACCGGTAAGTTCGACGATACGTTTGTCAGCCAGCTCACCCAATCGCGCAGACCAGTCATCGGCGCGCTCACGAACGAGTGCCTTCATTGGTGCGATATAGACAACCTAAAACAGTTATTTCGGAGTCCAAGAGAGGGATAGAAACTTAATCGTAATTTACTTTAGACTTCGGATATTGTTTAAATGCCCACCTATTGCACACGTCATTAGTAATTCAGCTCGCGCGTAAGATTCCCTGCTGCACTCACCACATTGCTAATTCCGCTGCCACTGTTTTCCCAGACCCAGTGGGAGAGCCAAGCAGAACGTTGCTGGAAGTGTGATAGAGACAGTGAAATATCATGGTCTGCATCGGATTAAAATAATTGAACTTTTGTTGATAAATAGCTTCAATTACTGGATCATTCAGTATGGTGACCGGCAGAGGACGCAAATCCAGCAGTTTTGTCTGGATATTCTCATTTTCTGGACGTATTAGATGCTGAAACGAAATCGTACTAACAGTTCCTGCACCCGCCCATGTGTTCGATACGGCTCGCACATAAATCTGTGGAGGTAATGGATCTTCCAAAGGAATGAAGAAGTCCATTTCATGTGAGTCGTGCATGTGCTTCTTCGTAAGGATGAACTTGGCGGAATGTAATATGACAGATTCTACGGAATCCTCGACCCAGATCCAGAAAGACTCCGCTGCGCCGTGAAGCTGATCATTCCATGTGAAAAGCGGCAGTATGTTCAAATGGACCCGAAGTATACTACGAATAATTGGTGATACTTCACATTCAATAGACAATAATGGAAAATTTCGTAAGTGTCTTCCAATTACGGAGCCAAGTCTTCGGTTGCGGACCAAATCTCCAAGCTAATGCACTTCGTTAGCATATTTCATGCATTTATGAAGTCAAGTAAAGGAAACAAAGATGAGACAATAGAGATATGGAGATTAATAGTTACCTCTTGAGGTTCCATTTCGCGCAATTTCTCTATGGGCGCATCTTTGGCCTCGAGCTGCTCTGTGACGGTTCCAGGCAAGCCAAATTGTGCAAGGTCGTGTTCAAACGGCCACAATCTAGGAGCAGTACGTTAATGAAAATACAAAAACCTGTCAATTTCGTAGATTCGCGTCAAACCTTTTGTCAATAGCCTTGCAGATTGACAGAAGAACGAGTGCCAAATGTCCCCATCTACGATTCATCGCAATCAGGAAGAGTGCGCGACTTATTCTGGCAGAATTCTGGGCAACATAGGCTGTATCGGAGACTAATGAGAATGAGTCAACATTTGCCCGTGAAATGTACGCCTAAGCGATTCCTTGTTAGCATTGATATATATATATAAATTAAGTCGAACAGGTCACAAACCTGAAGTAAAATATTGATTTTTCCATGAGTTGTGTCAGTCGTGCCAGCAACTTGACATGGTGCAAACTTCTCTCGTAAATTAGTCAGCTCTGTGGATTCCTCCTCTCTCGATTTTAAACCGTCAAACTCTCCGCTCATGCTAAGCATTGCCAACACATCTGCTTCAGTTGCCAAGGGCTTCATCATGGTATTGAACACCTCAATACTAGTGTGCATTAGATAAAATTCCGAAGCAATACGTCCAACATCTTTGGGCGTGAACGATCCGGTTCTTTCATCGAAAATAATCATCTGGGCTTTATGGAGAATCCGAGCGGCATTAACAATGAGTTCCCTTCTTCGACGACCCAAGAGATTGTCATCTTCAAACTGCTTCCAATCAATTCCGTAAGCCATAGCATTTTTGCGCATTCGGACATATAGATAAGTGTAACCAAGCCATTGCACACCCTGGTCTATGTCCGTGACAGTACCAAGACTAATCTCCGCATTCAAGTTATCTACCATTCGCTCCACGAATCGGGACTCAATTGGATGCTGCTGTGTGACCGCTGACATGTAATGACTCAATCGGTCGAGAGTAGTACACAGGAACGCTATTCCATATTTCTCAAATTGTGGTCGACCTGCTCGTCCAAAAATCTGGATGACATCCGTTATGCCAAGGTCTGTGAAACCGCCTTTCTTTGCGTCGTAGACTTGAGTCCCTTTGATCACTACTGCAGCTGCAGGTAGATTAACACCCCATGCCAGCGTGGCAGTACAGCAAAGCACTTTAATAACGCCTTCCGTGAACAGTCGCTCAGTCAGATTCCGATCAGACCGAAGCATGCCCGCATGATGTACTCCAAAGCCATCTTTGAAAATCTCACGGAGCTCCTTATTCCTGGACTTAGACATGTCATAAGTCGCCGAACGATACCTCGGATGACCCGAAACGTCGAGTAAATCCATATCACCCTCCGACATCGCAAGTTCTTTTAACATCCGAACTGTCTTTACGGTGTCCTTTCTGGAATGTACAAAAACCATGACCTGGTGACCTTCACGCAGCATGTCAATTACCTTGCGATAAGTGACATGATCAATATGCTCATTCGCCTGCTTTCCTCCCGCCTTGCCTTTGACGCCAATGAAATGCTGTTCCAGAGGCACTGGTCTGAAAGATGCGTCAAAATAAAATAGTCCTTCTTGTCGATCAACCCTTAATAAGTCTCAGTTAGCTGGTCAATATATTACAGAAACACAGGTGAGAATACTTAAGAAAATCTGCCACATCAATAAAATTGGGTAGTGTGGCGGATAATCCGATAATTCGAATCATTGACTGCGTGCTTTCCACCTGCCGCAATGTTCTCGCTACCAAACTCTCGATGACGGCACCTCGTTCATCATGCAGCATATGCACCTATTCCAGTTGCAATTAGAGCTAAATATATTGAAAATCATTCGGAACTTACTTCATCAATGATAAGAAGCCTGACCTTCTCTACTAGATCGGTATCGCTGTTACCCTTTCTAGTAACCACATCCCACTTCTCGGGTGTGGTAACGATGATCTGCGTCTTCAAGATTTCGGCTCTCGTAAGTTGCATATCACCTAAATATTCCCAAATTGGTTTCACAGACTCCATATAGTAATACAAATACTCACCGGTGAGTTCGCGGACTTCAATACCCAGCCATCGCAATCGCTTACCAAGCTTCTCGACTATCTCAGCAGCAAGCGCTTTCAGCGGAGCAACGTAAACTATCTTGAAATCCCTCTTCTCAACGTGATAGTACCCTGCATCAGGTTCTTCGAAAGGAGAAGGGACACAATTCATCGCAATAGTATGCAGTACGGTAAGCATTGCGACGTCAGTTTTACCCTGACAAAAATTAGAACGGATTAGAAGAATAAAACTAGCTCTGTACTCACAGCACCTGTGGGAGCACAAATTAACATATTCGAGTTTGTGCCATATGCAATTGGATAAACTAGTGATTGCACGCGATTGAGAGACTTGTATCCTTTAAACGTCTCCCTGCAAATAGCATCTAGATTTTCTATCTCAATTAACTTGTTTCCAAACGTCACTGGGCGATGTTTCGGATACGGGATGATAACCTCCTCGTAGTGCTAATATAAATTAGTACATCATAAAAGCATATCTCCAAAGACAGTCTATAAGATTCATACATCTTCAGACGTACGTGTAGTACCAACAGGAAGACTATACTTGTTTCCATATGCATTCAAAGTATTTCCTGCGTCATGAGACCGATAGACATGCGGATATTGCTCCGCGGCACCTGTAATTGGAGGCCCAGGTTCAGCTTGTTTAGTCCTTAAAGCTGCCTCCAGTCGCCGCATCCTCTCCTCCTTCGTCAACAGCTTAGACTTCACTACTTCGTCATAACTCCTTGCATCCCCATTTGCGGATTTCTTCACTTTCGGTCTTTTATGTTCACCCTTATTAGTAACTCGAACTTGGGAGTACTGATTCGACACAGTTTCACGGCTCTGATCAAGAATACGCAAACGTCAGTATAAATAGACAAAAATCGATCAAATAACACCGACCAGAGAATCAACGATTTTCGAACGATGCTGTATCAATTCGGTCACAAAGTCTAAATCCTCGTATCCCAGTATATCGGCCAATTTCGACTGAATGTCAATGTCTGCAAACTGCAAGTTAGACAAGCAAGTTACAATCGTAACTGAAATCCTGAGGTTACCTCCACTCTGAGACAACAAGGTGGTCTCAAGTGTACTCGTCAACTCTCCAACAGCCATACTATTCTGCTTGTTGCTAAGATACTTCAGGCACCGATTCAGTAGCCACTCCTTGCCAAAATCCTGCTCACTCTCTTCGGTCTCAAGCGAAGGGTAAACCTCAAGATCTGACGAGACTGACGAAAATTCGTCGCCTCCTTCGATATCAGTGTCTTCCGAATCACTTAAAAATCCTTCAAATTCATTTTCATCCCAGTCGGCGTCGATTACTCTCTCACCATCTATGTCGATTGTACGCGTGTCAACCTTTTCAATGGTCTGAAAAGACCGCTGTACGTCTCTCATCGCCTTATATAGTCCCAAAAACCTGTCTTGAAGGTCTGCACCAGAGGCCATGAACTCATTTGGTGCTGCATGTGCAGACGAAGAAATCGGCGGCATGTAGACAGTAGATAGCTCACAGCGAACAGTATGCCCAAGCAACGATGATATATGTAATGAACGACAATATCAGCCGAAGAGAGGAATATGAGTACGTCTCGTGTGGTTCAGCCGTCACTCTCGTTGCAGAATGACTATCCTCACTAATGTTCTCTGAAATGTTGGAATCACAGTTTATATACGTATGAAAGCGGTAATTGTTGGACACTCGGGCCTTGAACGTTATTATGTAATTACCCTGCTCGGACTGGGAGAGTTCACGACGATGATCCAAATCGGTTGTCATCAACGCGTGGTACATTGATTTTAGCATCATCATTGCAAACAGCTGCCTCATATACTGCAATTATTCCAAAGTCTACTCGATCATTAAGAGGAAGATGCCTTCCGAATTAGAAGAGGTTAATAATAGCAGAATTATTCTTAAATGACAGATATTAATTATTTAAAAGCTGGTCGAGTTCCTCCACTCTCCACAGCCGATGATGCGCAATATTGCTTTGCAAAATTTAGTCGGATATTCCACCGGACCTCAAAGTACAATCTTCTTACTGGACGACTGCAGGCCTATCAAAGATTTAAAAATAATTGCGAGAGACACTCCTGTATGTAGGTCTAAGTATTTAAGTAAGAAGTTCACACTGACATTATACATCAGCAAATAGCAAAAGATGCGCTCACTATTCTTGCGAATATGAGCGAATTCGTTAAAATTAGAAACTTGCTTGCCGAAGATCTTGGATTTCTCCAATTCATGGTTACGTCTATAGCTGTATGTTCGTGTTTTCTGTTTCCGGTAAATCCTATCCTAATTCAATATTTGAAAATAGAAACCAGATGAGCAGAATGCTGATTTATTCTGCATTTTGCTTGCCAATATAGCAAAGGATAATGCGATAGCCAACGTCTTTAAGTTAAGGGCCTCGAAGAACCAGAACAGGGATTTGCGATCTATCAATGTTCTGGATCAGCTAATGGACTGCTTCGTGAAAGGCGCAGAGAAAAAACTAAACAAATTTGCTACGTTCGACTATTTGGCATTTGTTTTTGCCGATATTTCTCGAGTGAGATCTTTGACTATTCATGGGTGCGTTGCCATGCTAATATTATATTTCCAGCTAGCAGAGGGCCGAAAGTACTTTGTCACGGAGCAGGAGTATGACCGCGTCGTCCCTATCTCTAAGCTTCTGGTCTTCACAGAGTATGACAATGTGGTGAGGCGAGCTGGTGTAGCTTCAACAATAAAGTATGTATATCAAGCATTTTAGCAGATGTTGAAAATTGTCTCTAATTGTCAGGAATGTCTTGTTTGAACTCTCTGAGCATATACCTTTACTGGACAAGAATGGGGTTAATATTCTTCCATATCTTCTATTACCTCTGGCTGGACCGGAGGAACTTAAAGAAGAGGTAAGTCATATCTTGCACCAAAAATATATTCACGATCTTAGTCTAATATTGTAGGAAACATTTGAATTGCCGGAGGAATTGCAACTTTTACCTGCTGACAAAAGGAGGGAGCCTGATAGCGAAATTATGTGTGTTCACGTCGAGAGCCTTGTCCTTTTAGCGGCAACTAAAGCTGGAAGAGATCATATACGGAATAATGGTGTGTATCCTCTTATCCGGGAATTACATTTAGCAATCGAAGATGATAATGTTCGCGAGATTTGCGAGAGATTTGTGCAGGTAGTAGATAATTTGTTTCTTTTCCTTAAGTGTGATAGCTAGCTAATTTTGTAGCTCATCATGGCCGACGAACCCGGCGAGGACTCGTCAAACCAAAGGTTGCAAATTACCGAGTACGAAGAAGAACAGTCAGCATTGGAAGCCTTTTGATGATGCCTGTGAATTTAATAAACTCTGTAATATAGTAATGAGGTTGTATGGGCCGTTCATAAGATAGACTTGTGCTACTACTAGGGGTGAAATTAGTCTGCGTTTGTATGTACTTATACGCGCTTATACCTTGATACGCCATTCAAAAGCAAGCCAAAGTTATGTATTAGATTGCAGTACATTCCATTATAGACTTCGTAAAGAGCTTCAGTGCTAATCTAAAATAGGGCTTTGTTGGCAAATGGATCTTCCTCTTCTTCATCGTCAGACTCGTATATTGCGTTCTTTTCCAGAGACCGAAGTGATTGTTTGAGCCGCCTTCCCTCTTCGCCTATCTTGCGATCCTCCTCTTCGCCATCAAATATGTTATCACCTATCCGTTCACTAATTTTGGCCCGCATCTGACGTTTCATTCGTTGCTATGATAAATTAATTCGTAAGCATCAACTGAACAATATCAAGGTACTGCTCATGTATTGCTTACCTCGACCTCTTTATTCTCATCCTCTGGGCCCTCCATAATAGGTGCTTCCTCATCATCGGCGAACTCTTCATCAAAATCCAGCTCGTCCGCGTCATCATCTTCACCCTGCATGCATATGTCAGCTGAGTTTACGTAGCACCAATAAAATTCAAGAAAATAGTAACCTTTCTAACGATCCGTGATTGTCCGTCGACGGTTCTCAGCCTTTTCCTTGTTGGTGGTGCAGCAACTTCGCTGTCGGATGTATCCGGGTGAATATGCTTCATCAACCATCGAGGTGGTTGATTTTTCTTGGCCATCTATAAGTATGTGTTAGATATCAACGCCAATGGTATGCCAAAATGCGGTTGCAAAGATCCCTTACCATTGCCTCTGCTTCGTCGAGTGAGAGCGTAGCATATTTATTTCTCGGAGTGAATTTGTACCATTTTTCCGCAGGCACCATCTTGAAACCATCTTCATCGAAAACGAATAGCACATAGCAATCTGACTGTGCTGCCTCGTAATTTCCAACCCATGTGTTTTTGCCGTCGAAATCCTCAATTAACCAAGGATAGTATTCTTCGTATCTCAACCTTCGTTCCTCTTCATGCCCTGTAAATACTTGTCGAGTTTTCTTCTGAAACAAATGTTTCTTGTTTCTCCTTCCATTTCCGTCAGGCGCAATTGCTGCCTCGACATCAAGTGCAATAGTTGGCTTGGAATCAGCATTTGAGTCCGGCTTAACATCTTCCATTCTATTTCCAGTGTCAGTCGTATCATCCCTCTTGCTGAGATCGGTATCTGCGCCATTCCTTTCCTCATCTTTCATATCTGATAGCAAAGGATTCTGCTGCTGATAACGTAGCGATCGAGGATCTTTTCTGTGCATTGTTACAGGTTGTTGGAACATTAAAGGATCGACCGATTGCCGGCTGTAAAATTTCATGACGTGAAACCTTTTGCCATTTTTTTCGGACGGAGAGTATGGCCGAAGACGATAGTCCGTGTACTGCATTGCAGATTTCAATGGTGGAGTCGACGATGACGACTTCACTTCAGACTTGATTTGGCCAGGGCGTGAGGCAGCAGGTGTCGATGGACGAGAGGTTGGCGTCACAGTCCGTGATGAGGGACGAAAAATATTAGACGAAGACATAATCAAAGTATGCTAGGCTCAGTTAATCATATCTAATAGAACCAATCTCGTCTTCAATTCTATTCGGATTGAACGATCGTACTTGAAAATGCGAGTTATTGCATATCACTCGTGATCTGTTGGTGAAATCAAGTTGGTGGGTCGAAGCCGAAACATTATTTGCAAAATCATGTATATTCGCCTCATCCTATACTTACTTCTGGTTGTATACGTGTAGAGTTGGGCGAGGAGTTCGATGGTTAAACTAACTCTAAAGTCGCAAGTCCCAACTGTTAGTTTAACTTCGAAATTACCTACACATTATCCTCATATGGATGCACTTCTTAATATACAATGTCTCGGTTGGATTATTTAGCAAATAAGTATCTTACGGCTGATACGCCTTCAGCAGGTTGGAAAAGGCAAAAAAAGCGGAAGCGGAAAGATAAAGAATCTAAATCATCCCATAGAAGTCTACATGGTACTCCGGCTGAAGAGGGCATTGTTCTAGCGGATGACGATACCGATATATGGGGTACTGCAACGTCCAAGAAGCCTGAAGAGGATGAAGATAACATTATTGAGGTGATTGAGGATGCACCGGTAACCGGTAGGTTCTTGAGTCCCTTCTGGATTTAGTTTTGTACTTTATCTTCGTTCTGATACAGATATATTTAGTCGAAGGTATTGATGATCAGCCGAGGAAGAGAGCAGGATGGCGGAAGATTGGAGATGTTCAGACCAGGTTGGACGACAAGATAGTGCTGAAACATGGCGATGATCAAGATGACACAGGGCGAGAAGGTTCGACAAAGCATGAAGATGCTAGCGCACCATTGGCACCATTGCGTATTGGTGGACTCAAGACAGCTGCTCAGGTGAAGGAAGCTCTGGATAGGAGGCTAGCGACAGAAATGGATAAGCTAGCTAAGAGTGGCACTTCAGGCAAGGATGCTGAAGTTGTGTATCGAGATGCTTCGGGACGGCGAATCGATATTGTGGCATACAAGGCTAAGCTCCGACAGGAACTGGAAGATGAGGAAAGAAGAAAGGCCGATGCTTTGAAGAAGGAAGAGCAATTGAACAAAGGCCTTGTTCAGGAAATTGCTCGAGAAGAAGAAGAGAGGAAACTCATCGAGGCAAACAAACTCTCTTTGAATAGATATGTTGATGACTTGGATATGAATGAAGTGATGAAAGAGCAAGAGCGATGGGAAGATCCTGCTGCGAACTTCTTGTCAAAGAATAAGAAAGAGAAGACAAGTGTTACAGGACTCAAGGTATACCAGGGAGCACATCCTCTCAATAGGTTTGGGATTTCACCTGGGCATAGGTGGGACGGCGTGGATCGTTCTAATGGCTTTGAGGCTAAACTGCTGGAAAAGAGAAGGAAAGACAAGGAAAAGAAGCTTGAGGAAGATGTATACGCATCCGACGACGATGACTAGAAGATCCAGTAAGTAGCCTGTGTAATGATCGAAGCAAGTACGGAGTAAATAATTTTATGTGCTGTAATGCACGCGAGATTTGAATTTCGTAACTGTGAAATGGTAATGTCATTTTATCGACCTGAATATCCACGTCAAGGTTTTTGTAGGTTGGATGAATATGAGTGTCAACTCGATTGCTCGACGAGTAATCCTGCTATGACCCAGCATGCACCATTACTCTAATCTGTGACCTATTGCAATAAACTTACTAGATCAAGTACGATATATTCTATAATACAACTTCAAAACTATTGGCCCCCACCACCTCCAAGCAAGAATACTAGGAGCATTGGAACGATGAACATCCAGTATTTCTGAATAAACGATTGCTCCTTCTAAGTACAAAGAGTTATTAGTAACAGCCCTTGTAATGTAGATGATCAAGTTTAAATACTTACCTCTGGTATCGTTTTCTCGCGAAGAATAGGTGCTTTCAGAACAGGTAACGTCCCCTTCTTAGATTGAACAACATGGACATCAGCTACCATATCTTGCTCCGGCCCTCTCTGTCTGTATGAATAGTCGACATGCCATATGTTTCCTTTCGGCGTTAAATGAAGAAAATATATATCAATTGCTGAAAAGTCTGCAGGGAGATGCTATGTCGCGTTTTCATTTGTTAGCGGACATGGTGTAGGCCAAGAATGGTTATAAGGAGCTCACATCTGTCAAGCAATCTTCGTTCACTACCACCATATCCTCCTCGGTAGTCCTGGTGACGTATTCAGAGGGTAGCAACCTTGCTGACTTCGTGTATGGATCATAAAATATTTCAATTTGGCATTCAATCTGTCGTGACATCAAAGACTTTAGCCGCACCTCCACGGTCGACGTGAAATCGATCTCGTCGTCCTGCAATTGATATCCATTTGCAAATGTGCGCAGTCCTCCAAATAATATCAGAGTTCTCACAATTCCAAGCTTCATGCTGTCTGCTTTCAACGATGCCAGAACGGTTGAGGGCACCCCTACAGGCTAGGCAGATACCACCCGGTCACGACAACACTCACAGACATCGGGATAGGGCGCGATTCCGGGTAACGCTCGTGAAAAGCTCCCTGTAATCCAAGCTCATCGTTTATTTTAAAGATTTTGAGAAACGATACCTACTACTTCAGTTCAAATAGGAAAATTTAACTTCGAGCAAAAGGATCAAATTTCCGGGGGTAACTTGTCATTGTATATCAATTCTAGGTATCATTCTATTTGACAAGCTGTTATTGTATGTATTTTCCTGATTGGCCAGCATCCGATATTACTGCTCTCTGCTGACTCAACAAAGAAATTCTCGTTGAGTTAACAAATCAGCATTGCTTGCTATTTGCAATGTCGTACTTCAGAGTACAGCTCTATCGCTCGGGGATCGGTCTTACTCAGCGCACCAATAATGTTCTAAAATCATTGGGTCTCAGGCGTCGCGGGAATGTTGTCTATCAGGATATCACACCGGCTACTGCTGGCATGATTCTTAAAGTCAAAGAGCTCGTTAAGGTTGAAATTGTCGACAAGAAACTCACTAAAGAGGAGCACAATGTATCTATGAAAACAGATCCAGGGTACTATGTGGAGAAATCACAACGAAATCGAGACGTTGGACTGGGATCTATATAGAGATCACATTAGCCGATGGATACGGCATGGGTTGATAGTAGATAGTAAAGATTGGCGCAGCAGATTGTACGATAACTCTCCTAATTTTGTATTAATTTTCCTTCTGGCGAGGAACATTTATTCTTTCCGTACAAATATAATGTGAAGTACACTATGATACATCGAAGGAAGTCGTGCATATTTGTCCTACCTGTTTTTGGACTTGAATTGGCACGCACCTTGTAAACACTATGTTCAGTGCTCTATGAGCCTCAATATCCTGTTAGAATTTATATCTACCGTAGCACTTCTATAATTGGTTGCGTTCATGCATGTAGGCCTTTTTCCCATTAGTTCGTACATGTTCGACGCTCGTTGTCTGTCGTCTGACATCTCGCTATTCTGCACTATGCGACGACTGTTTTGTACTCGTGCACCACTAAAACGTCGAAAGTTCGCGTAGCACCAACCATATTATATTCTGTTGAATGGAGAGCGCATTGGAAGGATTCTCTTATTTTCACCCAAAAATCAACCAGGATAAATTCGTCGGTGTAATTTGCGGCATTGACACGAATAGGAGTACCGGAACTAAGTTTCCGTCATTCAATCTTGGGAGATAGAGTGCATTTACACAATCGTATATACTTGTACATTTGCAAACTGCATCTGTCATGAAGCTAATTATATCAGTCTAGTATCGTATCAAGTAACCAACGAGACGGTAGCAGGCTGGCAATAGCGAAGAATGCCATGGCGACGCCGGAGTATCCTCCTCTAACGCCGTATATCCTCCAGCCATTGTTAGCCGATGTATTGCTTAGGTCTGAGGAGTCGGAGGAGCATGCTGAGATTACATGTATTGAAGCATGGCGTATGAAACAACTTTAGTCAAGCCTTTTATATGTGTAGCAGCTAGGGGGACTAACTAAATTCGATGAATATTAGATTCAAGTTTATACTTGGGGACATCTACCGGGGAGATACTCCATTATTTCCAAGACCCCACGTCTGTATGCTGTTATATATTTTCTGTGAAGCTTGTGTAATATGGTCTAAGCTAACTTCACCAAGACAACGCCGAGCTATATGTTCGCATCCCGACAAATTGTTCATCCAACGCGGCCATATCCGATAGCGAGGATTCTGCTGCTGCCGACTGTTTCACAGGCACTTGTTTTATCTCACAATTCTATTGCGTTTTTCACACTTCCCGAGTTTTCACCAGTTGATCTGGGTCGAATAAGAGAGGTTAACTCGATGTCGCTGGATTTAGACCGGGTTCCTGTGGATGCAGATGATGAGGTGAGGGTGACGGTGTTCACAAAGAAACTGATTCGAATCGTTCGGGTTAAAGAAAAAGAGTTACGATTGATCAAGGTATTGAAGTCTGTTCATGTGGCCATGGCACAACTGACATATTTCAGGATATTGATTATCCTTCCGCACTTGTCGGCATACAACGGTCGTCATTGGCCCTTGTAGCCAACGAAAAGTCGTATGATCTGATTGATCTGAACAGCGTGCAGAAGATCCCTCTTTTTCCTATATCGAACAATCTCGACTCCGAAGTTGCACTTCGACCACATATTGCTCCCGTCACCACTGAAGAATTTTTTGTCACCAGCGGATCTGCGAAGGATGAGCCAGCTGTTGGACTGGTCGTCAATTTGGATGGCGATATATCCAGAGGTACCATAGCATGGTCTGGATACCCATCTGTAGTCGGTACGTGTTGATCGATTTGGTAAAGGTTAGCTATCATGCTGATATTACCGTAGCGGTCGAATATCCCTACTGCGCAGCTATCATAGGTAACGAGCTACAGTTCCACTCTCTAAAAACTCAAGCATTGTTGCAGACAATTCAATTCAGCTCACCACCAAATCTCTCGACGGTCTCAACGACATACTCGATGCCGTTTCCCCTTCTAGCCGAGAAGTTCACACTTGTCCCACTTATTGACGGCTTGGATTCGCCTCGCAAGGAAGAGGAAGAGAAAATAGCCTCTCGACTGGCTACAGTTGACTCTTCGCTCTTCGTCTTTTCTTCGGAGTTTGGTGTACAGTGTCTCGTTCCTACACCTACTTTGTTACATATGGACGAATTATTTGAGCAAGGCAAGATTAGTGATATTCTGGAAGCGATTGAGCGGGAAGATGAGACCAGCGAACGCGCGTTTTATGAACTCACATATATTCGTCAGAAACTCAGTCTCTATTACTTTAGCGATGGAAACTATGTTGAGGCTGAGCATTACTGGAATGAAAGTGGCTTCGATCCGCGGATAGTTATTGCCCTTTTCGCTAAAGAAGATGTTAAGGGTGTGCCATACATCTACTCTGGGGTTAAGGAGGCGCTAGTTTTTCCTGTGTCAGACCTGCCTTTGGAGGCATACATGGTTGTGAAGCATTACCTTGCGGGATGGCTGGAGAAAAAAGGATTTGAAAGTGTTATGGACGCCAAGGAAGTATTTCATTCCGTCGAAGTGGCGTATTTGCGAGTTCTTTTGAACACACCAACGACCACAAAGGAGGAAATATATAATTTCACGGACTTGAGTGTTGATGACCAATCTTTTCCTGAATCTGTACAGCTACTGGAAGGAGCGAAGAAGTACTTCGCGCTATCGCGGCTATACCAGAGCAGGAAACAGGTCGCAGAGGTATGCTCTACATGGAGAAATATCATCTCCGGGGAATGGGAAGATTCTGAATTCACGGATGGGGAACACAAGATGATGGAGTATCTACTTAGGTGCAAGGACGAGACGATTGTCTGGGAATATGGGCTTTGGCTCATGCGGCGCAACCCTGAGTATGGTGTGCAAGTCTTCATCGATGGGAAACGGAAGGTAAAGTTTGACGCAGCGAGTCTGAAGGACGAAGTGAGAAAGATTGGGGGTGAGGCGTGGAGGCTATATCTTGAAAACATGGTTTTCGTGCAGCAGGTCAGTCGTAGCTGAATTATTGTCCTAGATTGTCACTGCGATATATTGACTTTCTTCTGTTTAGCACTTCGAATTGGCTAATGAGCTGGTGTTGCTTTACACAAATGACGTAATCGAGGTCGTTGAAAGTAATGAAGAAGCGCGACAGGAAATAATACAAAGCTATGAGGAATACAGGGCGTTGACACCGCCGAAAATAGCGTATACCCTCTTTCTAGAGGGTCACAAGGCAATGAGCAAGAATCAGGATGCTGTCACCATGCGGCTTAAGTTCCTGAATATTCTTCAGAGTGATGTGGAGTACGATGTTCAGGAAGTTCTTAGACGAATCAAGCCACATGAGGATTTCTTGGTCACAGAAATGGTGATTTTGTATGGCAAGGTAAGGATAGCATTGCGCAATACTCTTTTAATGCGGTAAATGATAGATACTGATGACCCTTGGAGCATAGCTTTCTTTGCATCATTCTGCTCTTCACATACTGTGCCATTCACTAGCCGATTATGACACGGCATTTGCATACTGTCTATACGGTGGCCATCTTATACATTCAACCGACATGCCCGTGGTTTCTGCTACGCCAGTAACTCGAGAGCAACAAGGCGAGCTATTTAAACTTCTGTTGACTGAGTTTCTGAAACTGAAATCGACGGAAGATCGCATAAAGTGCACAAAGCGATTACTAGAAGGCTGGGGAAGCCTTTTAGATTTGCAGTTTGTGAGTGAATTGATATCCCTATTATACTTCATATAGAATACTAATCGAATAAAACTATCAACAGGTCTTGCAAACGATCCCAGATTCATGGTCAGTTGAGCTGATTAGTGGCTTTTTAATCTCCTCCGTACGAGACCTTTTGAAAAGCAAGAAGGAGAGCCTTTTGATGCGAGGCTTATCTCGTGAGGAGAACTTCAGGGTAAGTTTCTCTTATATTTTTATTAAGTAAATGATTACAGTATTCCTAACTGCAGATGACAGGTCGTGAGTGAACTAATGGACAAGGTAGAGCAAGAAGGACCTATAATAGAACGACGCATGTGATGTTTAGCATCTATTCGATTATGCTAAGGAGGTTCTTTTATCTTCCTCCCATGTCACTCCTGAACTGGGCTGTGGGGTTACCTAGATTGGGACGTTGTTATCTGTATTGATTTGGTATGTCGTGGCCATTCATGCATTATTGTAGAGATTGCGGTGTATTATGGTAGTTACTTTGGTTGTGTCATGCATTGTTTCAGATTGTCATTAGAACTTGCGGAGCCCAAGGGGAGTGCTTCTATTGTTTGCAAGTAATTGATATGGCGTTGTAGACTATAGGTTTCATTATAAGACGATGTACTTAATGGAGCGGGCGGGGCGCTCCTTCCACGCGCAGGCTACTACTTACAAATAACGTTGTAAAGTAGCCTACAATTCCTCTGGCTTCCGAAGGTAGCTTAAATGTTGCGTTGAAATATTGTCTCGGAAATCACGATTATGAACATAATACGGTTGCTCTAAGTAAATTTGATTCTCGCGGCATCAACGGCGGCTCTCTATTGGGTACGTATTGAACTGAATGTACTGTACTTACTGTACAATGGTAAGTTCTAGAGAAGGCTTATTACGACGCAAACGTATAATTGAGCCACGAATACGACATGACTGCAGCGTGGCGAGTTGGTTGCGCAATTGACCCGTGTCGTCATAGCATGATGTTTGTACGGGCCGTTCCTTTTGTCTACTCCAAATTGTTAGTGGAGGGCAAGTGTACTTTCAGGTACGGCGCGGAATACCTTTGACCTGTACCCTTGACGATCACCGAATGTCCCGCCGGCAACTGAAAGCGGTCCTCGACCAGCCAAGTCCTACGTATCACCATCACATCAACTGCGTATTTCTCATACTCTTCTATTTCTACGTCTTGTCATTGCGCATTGAGTCCCTGACCACTTTACGTCCGCCGTCTATCTGACAATGCCTGCGTCAGATTCAGCTCGTGTGCCGCCTAAGTATGTATTTCCTATTTGTGTTGGCGCATATTTGCAGTGCCTTTGTGCACGGTCTTGACCATTCGACACATCGTCATCATAACTGCGCGATCTTTGCATACGCTTTACATATCTTTGTACATCTAGCTAATTTGTCAGTCTCTCCCGCACTCGCAGCGGTCTGAGCCTCTACCGACGGACAAGCGCGTCTGTCTCAATAAAGAAAGGTACGTGTCTATCCAAGCAAATCTCACAACGCTTCTCTCCATTGCCGGGCATGTCCCAGGCGGCAATTACCCCATGCAATTGCGACAATGTTCTTTCGATAGTTAAATTTATGTAGTTATGTGCTACTGTCGTTACTGAGACTAGGCTTAGGTTCCCTTGAGGATTCTATTCGAACTTACAAGCTGCTCGAGGCTCTACGGACAAACGACTCGGCATACCTTTCCAAGCTAGTTGGAATTGCAAACGAATCCAATGCTCTAGCACTTGGCAGCAACGCTTCGACTTCGTCGATAGCGCAGGCTGTCACTCCGGCCGAAGTATCCAATATTCTCCATCTTGCAGTTCAGGTCGCCGCGCCAGTGACGGTGGAAATGATCTTATCGAGCGGCAATCCTCTGGTTGACGTGAATAGCGTAGATAATGATGGCAACACTCCACTTCATATGGCCTCCGCTCTTGGACGCGAAGATATTGTCTCCCTGCTTCTCAACCAATCAGATATTAATGATACCATTGTGAATTCAGCCGGGAAGCAACCAGTCGAACTATGCCGGTATCCCGAGCTGGCTCAGGCGATGCAAGTGTCGCGTGCTCAATTCGTTGAACAGGCTGCCTCGGAAATGAGGGAATATTTCCAGAAAGGTAACATTGCTGGTCTTGAGAATCTGCTTGCCAACTCTCGCGCTGCCGCCCTACTCGATATCAATGGTCAAGATCCAGACACCGGTTCTACTGTACTTCACGATGCTGCAAGAGCGAAAAAAATGAATATGGTACAGTTCATTCTCGATCATGGTGGTGACCCATTTCGGCGTGATCGCAAAGGAAAGCTGCCGATTGACGTTGTCAAGGAGGAAGGAATACGGAAGTTGCTAAAGGCTGCAACAAAGAAGCAATCGATTGTGACAGGATCTCAATCTGCTCTGGAAGCACCACATATGAAGGGTTATCTTAAGAAATGGACGAACTACACTGGCGGTTACAAGTTGCGCTGGTTTGTGCTGGACAAGGGCGTCCTCTCCTACTACAAACACCAAGACGACGATGGTGCTGCGTGTCGTGGTGCTATCAATATGCGCATAGCCACGTTGAGACTCGATTCCTCGGAGAAGCAACGTTTCGAGATAATTGGCAAAGGTTCTGTCCGCTATCATCTTCGTGCGAATCATCCTGTTGAAGCGAATCGATGGGTTTGGGCTTTGACTCAGGCGATTCAACACGCGAAGGACGAAGCTAAATCTCAACCAGGACATGGCAAACAACCTCACAGTGATAATCAGTCAATGGTCTCTTCACCAGCCATGACCGACGATGCAAGCTCGAATCGTTTTGTTATTCCTCAAGCTGCATCCGTACCTCCGACCGGCCAGGGAACCGGATTCGTGTCTTTTGGCACCAGCAGTCTGCCAGGGAGTATGGTGTCCATGGATGACGAAGATGAAGGCGATTTTGACGACGATGACGACTCACAAGAGCATTCTGTCACCGAAGAGCCACATAGAGATGAGTTCGGCAGGACCGCGCACTCGCTACAGATGGAGATCAAGGTGCTCCAAGATATCTCAGCGTCGATCGCCGACGAGCGCAACTCCGTCGCCGTGTCAAATCCACGCGTTGAATCCGTTCTTTCTTGCTTTGATACCTCGTTGAAGTCACTTAATAATCTTCTGGATGAGCTTCTACGACAGACTTCGGACCGCGAGAACTATTTCAAGCAGAAGGCCGAGGCAGAAGTGGAGATTCGTAAGATTTGGGAGGATAACATGCAAAAACTGGCTGAGGAGAATGACGTCATCGAAGAGCATCTGCACGACGCTGTCGAAGAGAAGAAGTTGGCGCGGAAGGCTTTACGTGAGGTGTTGAGTTCTCAGGAAGTGATCGAAGGAGGAACTCCGATTACCGCCGGTACTGTCGCAGGTTCTGGAACAGCATCCCCAGTTAATGAGTTGGAGCGAATTCCGAGTATACGTACCACGCTTTCAACAGCCAGGCTCAGTTCAGTCTTGTCCGAAGAGGAAGATGATGTGTTTTTCGACGCAATTGACAATGAGGCAGCAATTGCTGCCGAGACACGCGGCACACGTCTTCAGAAAACGTACGAGGAGGAGGAGACACTCAATGGGACTCAATTGAAGAAGCGCGATGAAATCGTAACCGAGGGGTCATTTCATGGGTACGATGATCATCCCAGAAGGAAAATGCGACTCGACGAAGATGATAGACCAAAGATCAGCCTGTGGGGTATTCTGAAGAGCATGATCGGCAAGGACATGACCAAGATGACGCTTCCGGTGTCGTTCAATGAATGCACTAGTCTGCTGCAGCGCGTTGCCGAGGATATGGAGTATACCGATCTTCTCGACGAGGCGGCGTCGAAGTCTGACTCGACTCTACGGATGGTTTATGTTGCTGCCTTTGCTGCGTCCGAATACTCTTCTACCATCAATCGGATAGCAAAGCCGTTTAATCCACTTCTTGGTGAGACATACGAATACTGCAGGCCTGACAAAGGCTACAGATTCCTTATCGAGCAGGTCTCGCACCATCCACCTGTTGGTGCTGCTCTAGCCGAGTCTAGCAAGTGGGACTACTGGGGCGAGAGTGCTGTGAAGTCTAGGTTCAATGGTCGCAGTTTCGATATCAATCCTCTTGGTACGTGGTTTCTCAACGTGCGCCCGGTAACGGGCGCTCAGGAACTATATACGTGGAAGAAGGTCACCTCGTCGGTTGTTGGTATCATAACTGGTTCGCCTGTCGTCGATAACTATGGAGAGATGGAAATTGTGAACCACGCGACGGGCGACAAGTGTATCCTTAAATTTAAGCAGCGCGGATGGCTCGGGTCGGGCGCATATGAAGTATATGGAAATGTCACGGACAAGAACGGCAATCCAAAGTGGTCAGTTGGCGGCCGATGGAACGACAAGATCTATGGACGCAGATATCAGACCAACCCTACCGAGAGTCTCGTCGCCTTGAGCAAGGAGTCCGGCTCAGATGGTGCTGCAGCTGGCCCCCAATTGGAACAAGCCACTACCACTGCCTCAAAATCTCTCATACAGGCATCGGAGTCCTCGGCTTCCCCTAACGCGCCGTTCCTCATCTGGCAGAATCATCCGCGACCGCCCGCGCCTTTCAACCTTACTCCGTTCGCCATCACACTCAATGCTATTCCTGACAAGCTCAACCCGTGGCTCCCACCGACCGACACTCGTCTACGACCAGATCAGCGTGCTATGGAGGACGGCGAGTACGACTTTGCCGCGAAAGAGAAGAACAGATTAGAGGAAATGCAGCGTGCCCGTAGGCGTCAGCGCGAGATGGAGGGTTCTGTTCACAATCCTCGGTGGTTCCGGAAATCGAAGCATTCTATAACTGGAGACGAATACTGGCAGTATACGGGAGAGTATTGGAAAATGCGTGAGAGGCTGGGAAAGGTGTCAGTCACAGAGAAGAATAGACCTGAGTGGCCGGGTGTGGAACACATTTTTGAAAAATCAAGTAATTGATAGTAAAAATGCATTTGTTGGATATTATGTGTACGTATATTGAAAGATAAGTTGTCTATACCTATAAATATGTATAAGGGTTGAGAGAGGGGAGGAGTTCTTTTGATTTGTGGAAGTACAATATGATACATTGTTTGTTCTAGAATATTTGGGCATATCTCTGACTGTTGACTTGGTCTGCAGGAACCCCACTACAGACCGTAAAATATATTACAGACACAAAAATTTACGCATGATTAGTTACAATGCAATTGCATGACTTTAAATCCGACGTAGATGGAGTTTGCACCTAATTATACATCGACCAACGGTATACGAATGGATACAAAAATTGCCCGTAAAACCACACAAATACCTCACATGCATTAAATTACCTTAATAGAACCATTCCGGACTTACTCTTCGATCCCTCCTGCGATTTCCTGGCACTGCTTTTACTACCTCCGAGTGTTCTCGATCCTTCAGGGCCCCATATTCCAGCCGGTTTCTTTGGTCCTATACTCGTCACATCGTTCAGCGTCGCGACTGTCCCAGTCTTAGTGGTCCCCTTCAAAGGTCCTCCAACGCGTTCCTTAACTTTGCTTTCTGCGCTCTTCGATGCCGCCTTCTTTTTATTTGGATCCCGCCGTGACATCGCTTTTCGTTGCGCAGTGCCAGATGTACGCGTCATTGTACCCGGCGGGACTGCTGGTAGCGGTGAGTCGAGAATCGGCGCGTCAACTACCGATGTCTAAAACATGATTAAATTTAGCGTTGATCTTGTATGATTTTCGATCAATAGACTAAACCACATACCCCAGGAATAAAGTACTCCATATAAGCATTCTCCGGCGTTGTCGGACTAGACAAGTAAATCTCCCGTAGCGGCAGGCGTTTCGGCGCTAATACAGCAGAAAGTGGCCGCGGTTGCAGTGACTTGAGTGAATTTATTGATGAACCATGCGCAGCATTGTTGTTTCGGGGAATGGTAGAATGTGAATCGGAGTTTGAAAGTAGTCCCGAGGGCGGAATGTTTTCTTTGTTACTATCGTCACGATCGTGGTGGACGACTAGTCGCCGTATTGGTGTGCAGGCTGAATGATGCATTTTATTTTCTGTTTCTGACTATGAATTCCCGCCGTGAAGTTGGTGATCATGCAGCGCGACTTGGGGAATTGCCGTGATGATGAGATGCTTTCCGGCTGTTGAGTACGAAGGTTGCGTTGGCGCTAAGCGCACAGATTGTTTATTTACCTCCTTCCAGAAGTGGACGAGATTCACGTGATACGTGCTACGATTTACCGTCGCAGAATTCGTACTCGCGGGAAGCCAAGGGTTGATGTAAAAACACCAAAACGCTAATGTCGACTCTGCCAGTACAAATGAAACTCATACCTCCCACTCCCGTAGAGGATGGGTATGTCCCTCAGAGTGTGCCCACTGTATAGTACTTAGAGTGCTTCACACACGAAGGACGGCCGACCGTCGGGGGTTCTCGTTTGAGGGCGGTCGATCAGTAATATATTCGAATGACTTTGTGTTGCACTGGAATGTACATGTATATATTTAAACAATTCGGCAAGATGCGCTGCTCGGTGTCTAATTTAATTTCTTTCAGCTAATCGCAATCGATTATTTACCATCTTCAAAATTCAGCTACTGCAGAACATGATGCAAAGTACTCGTCGCCAACTGACTGAACCAGTGCCGCGAGTTTTTATTTTTCGGAACGCTTTACGTCCTTCTATGTGACGCCACATTAAAATAGACACCATCCAGGCGTCATCATACCAGACCAGGCAATATTGTCAACGATCTCGCCCTAGTTGGCTTCCATTCATCACAATCGCCACAGAATTGCACCCCATCTCCGCTTCGTTGGATCGTGCGATAACTTAGCGAATTAAGCGAGAATTGAGCCTCAACCGCGGAAATAGCAGTGTAGCAGTAGCAACGAAGGCAGTACACAGGATCCAGTAAAGAAGATGTAAAGTTCGTATGATGTGATCGCTCGAGAACATGCGCGTTCTGCGAACATCTAACATTCATACTGTGGATACGTCACCGGCAGAATTCTAGTTGCACGCATGTCGCAAAAACAAGTTATCGAATAAAGGGAGTCGAATCCTGAGGCGCCATATCATGAATGGCGGTACAGGTTGTGATTATGTCTGACAATACGTTGGATCGTTCTTGAGGATTTGAACTTGCTATACTTCGGGCGCCGAGCCAATTCGCAGCCACGTGTGCGGAACACCTTGTCGCGTGGGGAAGGGCCCACGGGGAAATGATGATAGCACAAGTGAATTTTCGCACACGGCGACGTTTTTGAAGGTCAAACAGTGTAGGATTATGATGCAACGCTAGATAAACAGACGCATTTATGGATTCCTCGAAAAGTAAGAGAACGAGCAAGCTGGCGAATTGTGGACTGCGAGTTTCAGGCATCTCAAGGCTGAATTGATGCGTGGCGGTCGAATAAGACTATAGCTAACTCCCAAGCGAAGCGGCCCGGCGGCAATCCACAAGGGACAGGAGCCGTCCTTTTAACAACTGATCGGGATACAAATATTTCACGCTTCAATTTGAAGGCGAGACCGGCTGCCAATAGACGCGTCGAAAACGACATTGGGATAGCAGTTGAGTTTCGTGAGTCGTGTATTAAATGGGCCGAGGCATCAGATAGTATTTGTAAGGCACTCTTGAGCCAGCGCGGGCCGGATGATCTAAACAGTTTGCCGCAGTCCGAGCTGTACGCCCACCCTTGGGACTACTTTTCTCGTATTCGGTCGCCTTCATCGCTGGTACAGTGCTACTAGTACCGGCATCGAGGTGTGCTCTGGGGGGGGTTGTCAGATCGAGGTGACGGCGGGAGGAGGACTATGAAAGTCCATCGGAGATGCGGCCAGCGGGCAGCAGCTAGCAACCCAAACCACGAACGAGACTTCGGAGAAGTAGCCGCAAAGGGGCGAAGGGAACGCCACTCCGGCACTCCGAATTCGTTGTGGCGTATCCGCGCGTACGCCTAAAGCTAAGCGGCGGTAAATGTCCCGCGGTGCCGCTGATAGAACCAAAAATCAACGGACGAATAAAGGGCGAAAAGCGACCGGGACGAATGCGAAAAACTTACCCCGCCTGGGAGGGCTCCAATTGCGCCGGGCCTTTAAACCTGTTAGCTGGCTGCCATTTTGCCCCTGCGCGCCCCACAAGTTCACACAGCCTTGCGCTTTTTAACACCGCGATTGACGACCGCAGATAGTACCCCAGCTCACCTCTCTTCTCAATCCTGCCCTCTCCGACCCCCCTCTCCTGCACTATGGACGCTGCTGCTCCGGCTCCCGTTCACGCCGCAACCGGTGCTGGCGCCGGTTCAGCCTCTGCGCCTGCGGCTGTCGAGGCCAACAGGAAGGCCGGCCAGAAATCCATCCCCACTGCCACCTCCGCATCGCCTAGTTCTAACCCCGCAGACGCCATCTTCATTTCTAATGCGACATCTATTCTCGACGGCGAGCCGCACATGACTCAGGACGACTTTGTGCGGGCAATTGCACCCGCCAACGAGGACTACCACAAGATTGCACGTGAGTCATATGCGGTCCTCTTTGCAGTGGCCGACCGTCGTCACCGAGGCCTTGTCTCCATCCAAGACTGGCAGTTCTTCGAGAATCTACTGCAGAAGCCCGATGCAGAGTATGAGATTGCGTTTCGACTGTTTGATACTGATGGAAACGGCGTTGTCGACTACGACGAGTTTATCGACTACTACAACAAGAACAAGTCTGACGACTCGATTCCGTTCGACTGGAATTGCGACTGGGTTACTCTGTACATCGGAGACAAAAAGAAGCGTCACTCCATGACATACCATCAGTTCGCTCAAATGCTCAGGGGTCTACAAGGAGAGCGTGTCCGACAGGTGCGTGTGTTCCTAATTTGCAACCTGGGGGGTTGTTTTTTTTGTCTCGTTGATTGGGTTTAGTGCAAACTCCTACCCCAGTTACCGTTGTTTCATTATATCTTACTCATCGCGTAGTCTTTTCACTTCTATGACAAGAACAACACCGGGTACATCGAGCCCGAGCAATTCCAGACGATTATCGAGCAGACAGCTAGGCACAAGCTGTCCGACCGGCTATTGTCATCACTGCACACTCTCTGCAACATCACGACATCATCCAAGATCTCGTACGCGAATGTCCGTGCATTCCAAAACGTCATCCGCGAAACCGACATGGTCGACGTCATCGTCAAGAACGCGTGTGCCCGGTCACCGGACGGCAAGATTACGAGGGTGGATTTCATGAACGAGGCGGCTCAGTCGACCAAATTTTCACTTTTCACCCCCATGGAGATCGACGTGCTTTTCCACTTCGCCTCGCTCGACAACAACACCGGCCGGTTATCCCGAGAAGATTTCCGACGCGTGCTCGACCCCTCGTGGCAGGACCCGGTTACAGTTTACACGCAGGCACAGGCCGAGAAGATTGCGTCAGCTAAGAATGCGCTGCACGATCCCGGCCATTTCCTTTCTGAGGTCTTTGAGTCGGCATACCACTTCTTGCTAGGTTCCGTCGCTGGTGCGTTCGGTGCCACGATCGTATACCCCATCGATCTTGTCAAGACCCGAATGCAGAATCAGCGATCAAAGGTTCCTGGTCAACTTCTCTACAAGAATTCGTGGGACTGCTTCCGGAAAGTCGTTCACCGCGAAGGTTTCAAGGGATTATACTCGGGTCTCGGCCCGCAGCTTTTTGGCGTCGCACCGGAGAAGGCCATAAAGTTGACCGTTAACGACTTTGCGCGGGGCAAACTGTCGGACGAGGACGGAAGTATCACCCGTCTCAACGAAATACTGGCCGGTGGGTCGGCTGGTGCCTGTCAGGTTGTGTTTACCAACCCGTTAGAGATCGTCAAGATAAGACTGCAGATCCAAGGAGAGGTCGCGAAGTCGCTGGAGGGTGCGCCAAAACGATCTGCGATTTGGATTGTCCGCAATCTTGGACTTCTTGGTCTGTACAAAGGGTCTAGCGCGTGCCTAATGCGTGATGTCCCTTTCTCGGCTATTTATTTCCCGACCTACGCACATCTAAAGAAGGACTACTTTGGCGAGGGACCAAATAAATCTCTTGGCATCGGACAGCTTCTCACGGCTGGTGCCGTCGCCGGTATGCCTGCCGCGTATCTCACAACCCCATGTGATGTTATCAAGACTCGTCTGCAAGCGGAGGCCCGCGTTGGCGAGACGCACTACAAGAATATCGCGCATTGCGCAACAACAATCTTCAAGGAGGAGGGATTTCAGGCGTTCTTCAAAGGCGGTCCGGCGCGAATCATGCGGTCTTCACCGCAGTTCGGTTGCACGCTTGCTGCGTACGAGTTCCTGCAGAGTCTACTCCCCTTGCACGAAGGCGGCAAGACCGAGGCAGGTCACTCAGTGCCATCGGGCGAATTGAAGGAGCTGCCGCCGGATAAGAGGCGGGTCGAGTATCTACGGAGTCGGAATGCATTGAAGATTCTGTTGGACATCGACGAGAACTTTGGAAAGCCTAAGGTTCCGCAGTTGAAGGATTCATGGAAATTGGTGCCAGGATTTGGGAACTAGAGTAACCGTGAATCGTGTAAATGATGGATTCGAGATAGTCGTCTTGCAAGTGGGGACCGGTATTTGTTTTTCCAAGGCTGCGGTCCCACGGTATGGATAGATTGAAGGGAAAGCAAATCGTTTTGCGATACTGGTGGAAATAAGAATGATGACAACGAACTAATTGAAGGGTGATACAACTGGGGGAGATGATGCATATTTTCCATTACATAGTATATTGTGCATTTAGAGAACAACTTCTTTTAATAGTTTGAGATTTGGCTAAGCACACACTCTGAGTGCGGAGGACGCGTGAGGTTGTAAAAAGTAAATTCTCAAAGTAGCTGTTGTAAACTATCGCGATCGCAGTAGTTAGCATTTGGTGCGCACTAATGCCCAGACGCGCGTTTTGCCCCAACGCGTCGCTCATTTCAACACCCGGAACGCGTCTCTTTTTCCTCATAAATCCTCAGCAAATGCCACCAAAGAACGACTCTAAAAAATTAGGATTACGACATCCGCCAGTTCCTGTGCTGGCGCTAACCTCTCCGTCGAAATCTAAGAACGCAGTTAACCCACGACTACTTCCGCCAAAACGGACATGGATGCTAGGAGATCCGGACAAAGTCACGCAATGCATTGGGCACGTCGATACTTGTTTCGAAGAAGAATTATGTTAGTAGCTTCCCCTTTGCTATTGGCAACTGTGTGTGCAACTACGTACCGCTAATATGGGATAGACGAAACTGGCGTCAATTTCCTCGAAGCAGTTTTGACTTCTCACTTTCCGGAGGCTTTCATTCCGACGTCATCGCAGATTAGCCTTCTCTTCACATTCATAAGTCATCCGAAATTCACACTTGTCAAAACGAAAAAGAAGAAAACGCGTAAGCCATCAGATACGCTATTCGATCTCTCCAGCGTGTCGTCGGCGTCCTCCGCGGATGTGCTTGCAGTCGAGTCACCGATTTGCGCGACCTCCGCGCGAATAATTTCTCAGATCCTGGCGACTGGACTCTCCATTCGCGAGCTTGGATTCTACGAGACCTTTAGCGTCGATGCTGTCGGCGATATCATGGCATCATTCAATCACGGCACGCGCTCGCTCCGCAAGAAGCGCACGCCGGTGGACTACCACGGCATGGATGATTCCGATGAGAAGCACGTGGGTGACAATTACGATGAATTCAAGATCTCAAAACAGACGTATGGCGGAAAATCCTCTCGCAGCACTGCCGCCAGGGACGAAATGCTTATGATCGACAATGATGAGTCTGATAAGTCGAAGTCAAAAGGTATTGACCTACTGTGGGCGACTAGTAGGCAGGATTTTTGGAGTATTATAGGCTGGGCCTTTAGATGCGCTGCTGTGTATGGGATCACGTGTATGAAGTCAGAGGACGTGGGCGAGGGTGATGGTGATGGTGTGAGGACTTTGGATGCGCGGTGGCCGACATGGAGGGTTATTATTGAGTTGTTCTTGGAGATTCTAGACAGCGACTGGAACAATGCTGTGAAGATGGTGGAAAATAGCGGTAAGGCGCGATGGTGTCCTCCTGCGTATATATTGGGGTTAACTCATCAGTCGCAGATAATAAAGGCGAGACGGAATTAATCTTGAAGGACACTCTTATTTTCCGATTTATTCGTGGCAAGGAGTCCGATGAGTACAATGTGCGTTGGAAACTAGCTTTGTCTGCCATTTTCACTCAGAATTCGGAAGCAGACGCAGCAAAGTTCAGACCAATTTACGTGAATGAGGTCAACAGAAAGAGTAATTCACATACAGTCGAGGTTCCGCACCATGTCCTATCTCATAATGTCCGCGAGTATGGCCTGGGCGATGTCGAGGCCGTCAGATATCGGAAGCGATGCTTGTCATTAGTACGTATTAGCAAATCTATGGAATCGCGGAATACTGCTGACAATAGCGGAAGGTCTACGACACTGTCATGTCCGTCTCCAACCTTGTTGATCGCCAGACGTTCTTCCGCGAACTCGCACTTTACGTTCGTGAACTTTCCCTTGACAACTTCCTCATATTCCTAGACCCACCGGACCTTTTAAAGTCAAGCAAGACAGAATATCAAGTCTCTCTGTCGGAAGAGCTTCTCCGACCGCGGACGAAATGCCCGAGAATGCCCAGAAATTGGGTCTACAATTACGAGAATGGAAAGCTGCATATTGCGCGTTTCTTGGAGCTATCGCCGTGGAGATCCAGAGTAGGCGATAACAGGCATGAAGGCGAAGACGTTGTCAAACTAGCCTTGACAGTCGAGGCTCTGTTTAAGACGTGGGTCAAGGTGCGAAGAACGGCGACTGGTACTCGTACGCGGACTATTTCCGCAAACGGACAGCCTGCACCTGGCACGACTATCCTTGGTAGCACCGGGGCCGAGTCTGATAGCTCGAGTCAAACGCTTGATACGGACGATTATATGAACGACAAAATGGTGGATGCGCTAGACAAAGGGATTCTAAGTCGCCGGCAGATATTTGATAATGCAAGCTCACTGGCTGGTTTCGAGTCTCCCACAGATGAAGACCAAAAGTGGAGGAAGTTGCGATTGCTTCTACGGGGAACGGAGCTGAGATTGACGAATATGACGAAGAATACGCATGATTTGGGGAGATATATGTGAAATACTGCGATAAGTTGCGTCATTTTGTGCCGAGTATTGCTTCACCCGCGTGTACGTAGTACAGAATTATGTAATTAGAGACAGAAGAAGTTTCATAGAGTTTGGCACAAACATCATGAATCTAGCCTGTGACGCAATCATTACGACCACTGCCGAGCGGAGTAAAGCAAAAACTAATTAAGGAACAAAAATTTCTAAAAATGCGCCGTTCGTTTGGCATGCCCAATGTTTACAAGTTGGATGGGGGGATGGCGCACGGATTCGAGGGGGACTTTCAGGGGTAGCAGAGCCGAGGCAGAACTTGTCCCCCCTCCTATGACGCACAGACCAATGCGTCCCTGGTCCACCAGATCCGTGGCCCGAGCCGCGCAGTTTGTCCCAAGGTTAGTTTGGAACCATTGTTTAAGTGTTCGTCTTGAGCATTATTTCCCTCTGTACCTTCGTTTTCTAATTGATGCGCACGACGACTGTATACCTGTGATTGAAAGGATCTCCTGGGCTTCGAGCCTGCTGAGTCGCGGTGTCGAATTCTGCCGATCCCTTCTTGAGGCTGGCCGTACTATATTGCCAACAATGTAGCTGAAACAAATTCCGAGCACCAAACTTCAGTTGCGCTTATGGACCCCTGAGATTTCGGAGTGACATTTGTTTGACTGTCATTGTCTGCTTGCGTCGTCTGGGTAACACAGCTGCCCCAAGTCATTCCAGAAGCGTCCGAGCAAATATAAACAAACATGTCTGGCAGATCGCTCGGTCTTGATCATGACGTCTCGGAGAAAGGGGCATGTCCCATCTCTATTCTCTCTCTTTCCATTCACCACTCACTCCTTCACACTCAGCAGCACCTTGTATAATGGCTGGATCCAGTCCAGCACAGGCAAAGTCGCCGAAAAGTTCGCCGAACATTGCATACTATCGCACACAGATATCAGAATCAGAATTGGGAGCTCAATCTGGGGGGAAGAATAGAAGCTCGAAGCAAAGCGGCCAGGCTTCGGTTCTCATTGAGTATTTTGAACGCTCTAACGCAGCGAATCCTCAGGACCAGAAGCCCAGTTTTCGCGTCGAGCTTCACACGAACGGCGAGTCGAAACGACCACTGGTGGAAATTCCTCAGGATGAGAGTGTCATCCGGCCGTCGTTCGATAAGCCCGAGGCCAATACTGCACACCGCTCCCCGATCGTCTCGCACGAACATAATCAAGATCCATTCAAGCTTCCGCTCAGTAAAAACAACCAAATATCAAATTCGAATTTTGGAACCGATTCGCTGACCTCTACAACCAAACCACTTGAAGTACGTCCTCGCCTGCTAGATACTAACGCGGAATCGCCCGAATTGAGTCCTGTGCTTAACTCGCCTTACTTCCATTCGCGCCAGAACCACTTGGATGGCGGCAGTTACTCGAGTCCTGATACGAACAATTTAAGCAGTGTGCCCAGCTTATCCAGAGAACTCGACGAGGATTCACCTATCAAGCCGAAAAATGATACCAAGGTTGTCTTCGCTCATCCGGAGGTTATTGACAACATTATCAGTGACGTTATCAGACGATTAGTCCTTCCTGAGCTTGATAGTATCAAAGCGTCAGCGGGAGCGACAGCAACGCATTACATCCGGCCAACAGAATCGGCGGATTCGATTAATGTCGACTTCAACAAACCAGTGCATGAAGGGCAAAGTGAACACACCGTTGCAGGTTTTACTCAGTCGATTCCGCAGGATCCAACACAAGATATCTTCGAGCCTATTGAAAGTGAGACGGAACCTATGGACCTTTCGAATACACATATATTGGGTGATCCGGAGCGTCCACGGCAGTTATCTCTGCAGCCAATTCCAACTCGCATACCGCGACCCGGCCTCATGACTGAAGTGCAGATTCCCATGCTGGATCAGCATCCCCATAACATGCTTCAGCAGAACGTCAGAACAATGCCACATCTCGAATCCATCCCATCAACATCGGCGCTTCAGTCAACCCGAATAGGTTCTGAACGAGTGATTTCAAGGTCACTCGCAGACATTATTGTTGGAGGCAACCCGAATCAGAAGGATGCGGACGCCTTCTCGAACAAAACGACCGCGGGAGAACGAGCTATAATAGATAATAGACAGTCATCTCGTACCCATACATCGCCTCACTCTCGCTATTCCAGCGATATTTCATCAGATAATGGTGTCGATACTCGTTATTTCAGCACAGAGGAGTACCCTACAAAGGATAAGACTTCGAATTCCTGGACGTCATCGCTCATGCAGGAGTGTGACACGGGAGATCACAGTGATCCAACTCATAAAGATACAGACTTGAATTCTGAACTCCAGGAGACCCGTTCTCTGCCAACCGGTAAGTTTTGTATTGAAAATTTACTTCTTCGAGCGCTTCGTACTAATCTGTCAAGTGCACTATGATGCAGACGTTGACGATCTTACCTCTCTTTCGGAATTTGACGGCCGTTCCAAACTTGGTTCCGTTTCAGAGCCTTACAGCTGTCGGAGCTCTAGCCATGTTCCTTTCGAGGTGAAAACCGCCAATCGTCATAGCAGGAAGCTCTCTGAATTCAGCTTCGATAGCGGACCTGAAGGACCCCTTCAGATAACTTCGCGCGCAGCCATGCATAGATTCGAGAATGCTATGGCACTTTCTCTCCCTGACAACAGTATGGCACCGATGCAAGAGCGCGGTGGTGAAGCCGACATTTTCCGCACACCAAGTGGCCACGCGTATGCTTCCAGCAATCCCTGTTATCCTGTTTATACTGGTCCTACGGGGGTAGCAAATCGTACTGAACATTCAAGATCTCAATGGGATCTTTATCGGGTTCATAATTCGCAGACAGAAGACATCCAACCTGATGTCGGCGCTGGATCTCCAAAGCAGGATAAGCATATTGATTCTCCCACATCCAGTCCACGTTCTCGAAGGACTGGAAATGCCAAAGGTAGCTCTTCATCATCGGCATCTAGGACAAAATTGGAGTCTCCGATAAATCTTCAATTACCTGAGCAACATGAAATTATATCCAGTCAGTATGGAAGCGGAACACCAGCGCGTCACAATAAGGGCGAGTCGCGATCTCCATCTCCCAAAACTCCCACAGTGAATGGCAGCAGTAGTCGGAAACATAAGGTGGTCAGTCGTGATATTGCCGAAGCTTCGCAGCAGGATGAACAGGCACAAAATGAGGTTCAAGTAACGACTAATGCCATTGATTTTACAAACCAGTATATTGCAGCTCTTATTGATCAAGTGAGTGTAATTTCGCATACACTTTCTCTAGGTTAATTATCCTAATAAATTTCTAAATATAGATACTGGCAAACGATGCCAAGCGCACCGAGAGAGACGCCGAGATATTAACGGGGATCGCTCAAATGACTGCAGAAATGAGACACAGCCTAGATGAAGTAAAGAAAATCATTGCAGACGAAAGCCACAACAGCATCGAGAGTATCAATCGAAACTTGAATTTGGAGGTCTCGAGAATTCGAGGACCCCGACCATATCTGTTGCGGCCCGATTCAGGCACAACATCACCGCCACAGCCGAAAAGGAATATCCTTCTTAAGGTGCTTAGTGGCATTAAGAGCAAGAATGATATGCAGCGACTGGAGAATCTGTAAGTGAGAATGCACCTGGCAGCATTTTGAAGACCCTAACTAGCCTTCTGATTCTAGGCTCTTGGAAATCCTGTTTCAAGTCGAACATACTGATAATGGCAACCGTCTCGAACCCCCAGATTTAATACGTAGGGCCAAGGCGGGAGCTAAGAGAGAATCGCTAGACGTTGATTTGCCGTATGGTTCAGTTGACGAAGAGCCTAAACAGCAGCGAAGAAGGCATCGACGGGAAAAGGATTTGGCCCTCGAAGACAACTCTGGCTCCCCACTTGACAAAATAAAGCATGGTGTCCCGGTAGGCCAGGAGCATCAGAAGTCATCGCGATCAATGGCAGTATCAAGTGAGGTAGGGGAACCCTCAAGACGACAGAAGGAGCGTGATGCGAGTCGCGTACATGTTGAAGATCCTTTGACGTACACTGGGGCCCTAGAAATGACCGAAGATATGTCATCACCAATTATGAGGTCAACCGGAAATAAAAGTAGAGGACATCCGTCCGAGATGAAGATTAAGAAGAGACATCCAATTCCAGACATCGGTACGACCGATTCTCCTAGACAGCCAATGCAGGATATCAATCCACAAAATGAGCGCATGCGCATTATGACGCCCTTGCAACAGCAGAATGAACTTCGTCGACTCGAGAACGAGCGCAAGTGGAAACTCGAGCAGGAGTTCCGAGCACACCAACTTCGAGATACGGGATCCGGCGCTGACGAAGTTAGACGACGCAAAAACCCATGGCTGCAACCTCCAGCTATCGACTCCGAATCAGAAATCAGCGGTACTCCTCCTAGTGATTATACTCAGGCACGCATATATGACCAGGACACATATGATGGAGTCCCAAAGCTAAGACTGACTACCGCATCTGGCCGTACAACCACTCCTTCCCAGGATTCCATGGCATATATGGTAACTAAGCAATCGCCAGTGGAAAATGAGGAGGAATCCACTCGAAGGAAAGGAATAGGTGCGTTGGCCCTTCACTGTCTGAATTTTTATGGCACTAACCCGATTGCTAGATCAACTGAAAATGATATTCCGCAAAAAGGGCAAGGACCCCGAAACTCAAAAAGGGCGGGTAATCGGTCTACCTGTGGTAACGCACATTGATCACTACCAACAGTTTCCTCCTCCGGTCCCGCATCCAGAAGCTAGGCAAAGGAATAAACGCATTTCAGTCGGACCAAAGCCGCCAATTCTCCCACCCGGGTCTGAAACTGTCCTGGACATTCCTCCGAGGCCGCCACCAAAAGATGCACATTATCCGCTAGAACCGAGAAATCATGAGACGCAGCAAGAGAGTATGGCGTCAACGTTTCCGAGAAGTAAGTAGGCTCAAATGTTTTTTCGGATCTCAACTTGGATACTGACTCTGCAGACTCTACGATCGCTCTGCCAACCCCACATCGTCCACCAAGTGAAACATCATTGCAAACATGGATTGATGATCAGCCACCCAAAGACGTATGGACTGAGGCTGCAATTTCGAAGTATTCGCGGATCTAACATGACGCATTAGGTTCGAAAAGTCAGCGGATCAGGTGGCAAAAGACCAACTGGACCGCGACCACAGTCCTCCTCCCGACAAGCATCAGGGAGCTACTATCCGCAACAGCAGCATATGGAGTCGCAGAGTGATCATGGTACATTGGCCGGGACGTCCCCGATTGGTCCAATTGCCGAACGCGGGCTGAGGATCTTGAGTTATCCGAGTGTTGTGTCGAAATCCAGCACTGACCAAGAGTCAGATGCCGGGAAGGTTGGCGGTGCTATTAGAATATAAAAGATAGGAGGCTGCCAAGAAAGGATCTATAGACGCATATATGTAGTTGGAAAATCTAGAAGGCGGAATGTGGGCGCCCTCGTAATTTGGATTCTGACCTATCTTTTATAACCGAGTGTTAGTGCATACAAATTAAGCTATTTAGTAAAATTAACGTCGAGAACCTGTCTGATTTGCTCATACAGATTGACACTATTGAATGATAGAGGAACACGGAGAGATTCGCAGGAATGACAAGGAAGTGAGAGTGTTGGAGTGAATAGGTGCTCCTATGGAGGATAACTGTCCCACGCGGAAATGATGGGTGGCTCTATGAGCCGCACGAACTCGTGGGGCGAAACGGCATGGCCTCCTGCAATCAAGGAGGCTCCCCCTCTGAAGGTATCTTTTCTTGTTAATTCTGAATATCTAACTTCTGAATTGATAAGAGTAGCAGATCCAATGACCGCGTGTTCATTTTTTTAACAATATAGCTCTAACAGCATCCATATATATTACATAGATTACAAATGGTACTCTAGCCTTCAAATTAATTGACTGCGCAATCTCCCTAGCCATGTTGCGTAGCAAGCAATGCCAGTTTCGATATCTTCCTCTTCACGTCGTTCTCCACCATCTCTCCAGGGCTCTTGTACTCTTTACTGGCTTCGTACGCAGCTATAATGCGTGCCTCGTTGACACCCACCTCAACAAACTCCAGGGCCTTAATGGCATTAGCATACCGGGTGATCGTTTCTCGTATACCAGAAGAGATGTACTAAAAGTCCCCCATTAACAACAGATACCACAGGCACGCGCACAATCAGATGACAAACCTCATTCTCATCACTATATATCTCCCATCCAGCTTCCTCGGCCAGCCGCGTTATGCTGACACCCTGTTCGCCCAACGCCTGTGTATGCTTACGCAGCCATACATATCCGTTCACACCTAGGACCAGATCAACGCCTCCAGGAAGAACGTAGGCGTGAACCTTGGATCGCACAACTAGGGAAGAAGGGATATAGAGGAAATAGCCGTTGCGGAGCTTGCCATAGTTGAGCGAACGTGTGTGTAAAGACGCCGCACCGTCGGTGAAAATTGCTTGCACCTCAGCCTAAGAAAGAAAAATTAGATCAAACCCGCGAAACAATTAAACAAAAGACTTGGAGTCGCACGTTTAGCAAGTCACCCTCCTTCAGGTATAACCGCATTTGCAATTCGTCGCTCTCTGACTTCCGTCGTTGGACGCCACCTGGCAAGTTAACGGACCCCAACATAAGCACTGCGGCCTGTTTCGCGCCAATATCAACATGCCAGCTGCGAGGACCAACGTCTGTGATACGACCGACGACGTGGTCACCAACCTCCGGGACGTACCTGTCGTTCGCAACAAAATTATAGATCAGATCGAAATGAACACGGGTCAGTGATCCACATACCGTCCTCGTAGTGGTGTAACACTCAACAACTTGTTCACACGGGTAATGGTCCCCGCGACTGACGAATAAGTTTTCGCTCCAACTGAATATGTACCATGGCCCCTATATCGTAAGTCATTAGCATATTTGATCTAGATGTAAAATCAAATTTACTTACCTCATCCACACAGTATCCGACGTCACAAGTTCTCCGGGGGTAATAATATGTCGCCCTCTGATAGCACCACCCACTCTCGCTTCTCCAATATCACCATCTGCATTGTCCAGCGAAAATATCCGCTCATCGTTCTCGTCATCTGCCTCCTCGATGCCAGACATCATATCGTCGTCATAGCTATCGTCTCCATTGCTGGAGCAACGGAGAGACTCCTTATTCAAGATCGATGAGCTGAAAAGGTCTGCTGACGAATGAATAGTTATTGTCGGCATGGTTTTTTTCTGGAATCAATGCCTAACAATCCGGCTCTTTTTTTTTGGAATCGACTTGAGAAACGTTGCTTAAGCAAATTTCTGGTTGCAACCTACTAGCTGCTTTCATGGTTGCGCATACTCAGCTCAAACTGCAAGGTTTCCACGAACCATCGGCCCCCCCTGAAATCTACGAATTCCACTATTTAGTAACCATATTATTCAGATATCAAGCCACATCTACGACGTAATTTCAAGCATGCTACACAAAAACTTGCACGGCTGTCTCGCCAGCCAAGATAATGAACACCCGATAATTGCACATCCCATCTATTCATTTCACCAATAAAAGCCATAATATACCGACCTAACTTACGGTACCTTCAAAATTTAATATCTAATTTCTATAAATTCCCGTTGAGAATGTATAATATTTTTGTAAGAAAAATAAAATCTAAATTCATCCAGCCACTCCACATTTCCCCTGATATGTATATATACATCCCATTATGCATTGATCAAAAAAATAAGGAACATCACCCTCTAGAAATTAGCATTAACAAATCAAAAAGTAAACCCGCGACAAAAAAATTTTGAAATGAAAAGAATTTCGTATACGATCATTTTAGTATGGAAAAAAAACAATGAACCATCTACGCCTTTGTCTGGACAAGAGTCGCAGCCGCCAGGACGGCCGGAAGCTCCTCGGATCCGATCGACACCATAGCCTTGATGGTCCAGGCAAGGAAGAGAACGGAGATGATCAGGAACCAGAAGAAGATTTGGAAAGGAACGGTCATGTCCATCTTCTGGCAGTAATCTCCTGCCCAGTAAGTTCGCTGTCTGGTGTTCTCGTCGAAGGTGGAGATGCAGTTGCACGAGTAAAAGCCCTCCTGGCCAAACATCTGCATGCACACACCGTGGCCGCCAGAGCAAAAGTTGGTCGAGATCTCACACTCAGCCTGGGTAATGTAGGAGGTTGCCTCAGCAAGGATACCAACAGAAACGGCAGGCGAGGTGTGCTGGTTACCGAAAGCCTCAGTGCTGACGCTTCGCTTGGCCTTCTTCGACGCGGATTTGTTGCCTCCGGGTAAGAGGACAGCAGTAATGGGGACACTAGGAGATGTCTCCAAGGCAAGTTTCTGGAGGAGGTTGGAGAAGAGAGCGCTGCCAACGTTGTACTTGACGGAGTCGGCTCCGTACTTAACGAGGAGGGAGTTCAGACTGTTGAAGAAAAGAACGGCAAGCTGGCTATCGGACTTCACAGACTGGGCAAAACCATCGATGAAGGCATTGAAAGCAAGGACCTCATCCATGAAAGCAGCATCGACAGCGTTCGCGGCATCGAAAACCTCGGAGAACTCGGCTCCAAGAGTCTCCTTAAAGTCCTTGCTGACGTCGGCATCGGCGGCGGACGCGCACTGAGCACGCGAGATGACCTCCTCATGGCCGGTAATGCAAAGGTCCATCTCGGGAACGACAGAGATGAAGCTCTCCTGGGAGGAGCCAAAGATGCGGACACCTAGCTCACCGTTAAGCTGCTGAGCTTCCTGGATGAAACCGTTCGCAAGATTGCGGAACGAATCGGCATCTGGAGTATCATTGATGAAGAAAGCCGGACGGCTCTCAGCGAAGACATCTTATTGAGAGTCAGTAAATGAACAAATTCTCTGTAACACGCTAACTGCGAAGATGGCGTACCCTTAGTGTTGGTCACACCTGAAACGACCACAACGATGTTCTCAGTCTGATCTCTCCACAGACCAGTGTGCTCGCCACTGAAACGCTCCAACTCAAGAACCTTCATGTCCTGTCCCTATACGGTGAAAAAACTGGTTAGTATTACTTGTCCTGACGCAGTCTTCTCGCGTCCATCATAGCCCAACAACTATCCCTATCATTATAGCTGTAGTAGTTTATCGTGACATATGCTGCGCTATGTTGCGAATTGGTGATTCTCCGTCTTCATCGTAGAGCGATCCCTTATCGGCAACTTCGATAAACCATCATGCTGTCACGCATGTCCACTCAATTCAACCACCATCCATCAACAAAAAGTAATCGGTAATTACCTGGTAGCCGAGCTTATGGAACCGCGAGACGCCGAGACGCTCAGCGAAGACGAGACGGGCCTCGGCGGGACGAAGACTGGGTATGTCGTGCTGGTGGGCGTTGCCAGACTTGGGGAACGCGAAGACAGAGGCCGGATGGGCGGCCGCATCCACTACGGGGACCGCGAGGAGAGCCGCGGCGACGGATGCCGCAACGGTAGCGAAAGGCTGCAACAGCATGACGACAGCAATGACTGATGGGGGTGGAGAGGAAGATGTAAAGTGAAAGACTGATAGGTGGGCGGACGAGAGAAAAACAGGGCAGCAGCAGCGAGGGCGGAGCGAAGGAGACGTCGCGGCCGTGCCGCTCTGCTCATGCACTTGTGCTGTGGGTACGCGAAAGCACAGCTGCATCATGCCGTACCGACTCTACGGATAAAGCGATGACATTATTTAGCACGCTAGTTCATATAGCGTTAGCGTACATCAACTAAACTAAAAACCGCTAGCAGCCTACCGTTATCAATGGGATTTCCGTCCTGAAGCGGTCTAGCGCCAATTCTAGTAGCCTTTCTGGTTGGCCTGGCCTGGTCGCCATCCAATTCCCGCTCAGCGCCTGTTATCGCTCTTCCACACTGCTCATGCCCGCACACGGTCCGTATGTGGCGCAAATTACAGTGCGGTCGCTCATTTGTGCACAGCTTTTGAGCTTTATTGGCCAGGATCCAATCAGCGATCCCAGACCACCATGGCCAACCTTGAACGTGATGGCGCGTCTCGAAGTCATTGACAAAACGCGTCGCATCTCACACCAAACCGTTAACCAATCTACGTCACACCACTTATGGCTGACCGCCAATTGAAAATAAAATCACTTCGCATCGACGAGTGATACACACCGTATCGGGCATCAGAAACTCTGCAACATCCATCGCAAACGAACTCGTATTCAACTTAACACTATGTAAAACTTGACGTAATCCGGGTGCACTCTCAATGCTCGGAAAACCGCCAACGCACCATCCTCAGATGCGCACATAATATGGAGAAGCGGTTTCGCCTTATCGGCGTCTCGTATCATCCTTGTTACAGGTGTATTGGTACTAGCTCCTTGTATATCTTTCACAACTTTATCCGTGGTATGAGCCCTCCTATATTGTAAACCTCAGGTCAGCGGAATCCCCCCACAAAGAGTATCAAGAGGCAAGCATACGGAAAATGAAATAACGTCACCGCACTAGGTGGAAATTGCAGCTTAGGTCGGGCTAAAACCGTGGCGAGAAGGTGCGAAATAAGTTGAAGCTTGGTATTGGTCACGCCCTTCCCCGGATCAACTACCAACTCTACTAAAGTGCCATTCCTGGAAAGCTGAACAGCACCACAAATATTACGAACCTCTGTACTTATCGGCATTAGGTCCCATGACCCTGTGCTCCTCCCATTAATTGCCGGCACTAACTGTAAAGCATTCTGCTTCACTGGCGGCGACCCGTGAGGTGGCTGCTGTGACGATGATGACCGATTACCAGACTCCGCTTGAAGATTGGATGCCGCCTGAACGTGCTGCATTCGACTGAACAGAGTCTTATAATCCGCCAGCAGTTTATCAAATTTTTCGGCAAGTGCCTTACCCCTCGAATCAAGAGATGTGCATTTTGCTCGAGCTTCGTCACGTTCCAGTGTCAGCCTGCCCACTTCATCTCGCATATTCTCATCAGTTTCTCGCTTGATCTCTTCTGCTAGCATCTGAGATTCTCGCAGTTGCTCGGTGAGACTCCGTATATTTTGTTCCATCGCTATCTGCTTAGTTCGCAGTGCGGAGGTTTCTTTCTCCTTGACAGATAATAGATAGAGTGCCGATCTCAGTGATGCAACTGTATCCTCACTTACATTAGAGCGCGATTCGATAACGCAGGGCTTCTCGGCGCCTTTTGGTTCCACCGCGACTCCAAAACCATCCGTTGGGCCCGTCGACGGATTAGTGCCCAAACTGCCTTGTATTTGGGAAACCGCTTCCGCTGATGATGCCACTTCAATCTGCCCCTGCAAGGTGCTATATTGCCGCGTCGCGGCAATATGGGATACTGACCTCGACACTCCATTGAACCTTCCGTCATCCGAGGAATAAGCCGGATCACGTAGCACATGTGGTCGCAGTTCGACCAGCTCTCCCCTCGACTTATCAATATGCAACGGCGGCCACGAGATTGTGTCTTTCGCAATGTGATCTGCTGGGTTAAAGACAAACGGCTTCGGGGCCACCGTGCTCAAGCTCATATACCGCTTGACTGATGTTCGCGGTATCGGAGAACTTGTTGGACTTAGGGTGTCAGAATCTTCATCTCCATACAGACCAAACTTGAGAATTGAGTCAAAATCGTCGGTGAGGTCTTCGATTAAACTGGATATGTCGCTATGCCCATCTACCGGATCCGACGTCAATGTCATGATATGCGGGGGAAGTAAGCCGTGAAAACAACAAGTGCTCGATTCCTGACTGTTCACTCTAGGGCGGAAAGTCAGAACAATAAGGGATCGATGGAAGAGGCACTCATTGTGAAAACAAACCTGACAGAGCTGCCTTGTTCGAGAATGCAATCAAGCAACCTACGCACGAAACTCCTCGCCGGTCCTGTCCCCTCAAGTACTGCTTCCCAATGCAGACGCTATAAGCGCTATAACTATCCACTTTGAGTATTCTGTAATGCAGACTCTAGAGTACTGCGTTTTGTTGTGATGCGTAAATATCTAGCGTCTTGCCTAGGGGTGTCCGAAATATATTGCGTATCATTTTTCAGGGGCAAGCGGAGTTCGCGCCAGATTTTGAGATTGCGTTCCAGGTATCACCATTTCGAGTATCAAGTTAATGATGCAACGAAACTTGATCATTCTTGATCACCTCTGGGTAGGGAGTGCACACTTCCTATTCCTTACCTTCTTAAACGACACTTAAGCCATATGCGATTTATAAACGCAAAAGCGACTGTTAACCATTTCGTAATATGAAGTGTAACCTGGTATATCTCAACCCAATACGATTGGATGATTAGCGAGCTTCTTATTTTTTATCACTGGTGCCAAAACCTCATTCGAGGCTTCATAGCTCACACAATATTTGCAATTTAGGCTTTGTTGGCTCGCTGTGTGCTCAGTGTATCCGCGAAATAGGTACGGCCATTATCGCGGTGAGATTTGCTGAATGTCGTGCCTGACAAGGACGTGGTATTGAATGAACTCCAAAGCAAAGCTAATAGTCGGAAGTTTACGTAGCCGAGAGGTGCTCAATTAGGGTGGAGAGGTAATCAGCTGGGAAGAGGCGGCCGGCCGTCCTCGACGATTCACACTGTCAAGTTCTGCCAATGACATTCTGATCTAGGGGTTCAGTCTCCCGCTCGAAGAGTCAACAATGTAGGTGTAATAGGATCTGTCTGGGAGGATTGACAGGCTGGAGGAGAGCAGCTATTCAAATTTGCTGATCACTTACGTCCTTAACCATATGTCGAACAGCCAACGGCGGCAGTGTTCAAATTAGGAATTACTACCATAGATATTTTATTAGGAACATGTAATATTTAACAATCATCTATTTTATCACAAGCAGATCTTACAAGCAAAGGGCTCGACGCCGAAGCCATGATGGGGTCCGAGTTACTTCGAAGCTCAACCCATTTACCCGGACAAGGTCCTGGACCCTTCCCACTATTATTCGAACCATACATACAATTTCTACAGTCCACCGTTGAGTTATGTGTTTGTAAGTGGAGTGGGTTCTGCATTTCCACGCATGTACTCGTCTGCAGTATTGTAGGTGACTGTACATAACGAACGATTAAAAGACATCGATTTGGATTTATCCCAGAAATTGGAAGTATGATTCGAACAACAGGATGCTAGAGATATAACAAACAGAACATCTAGTTACAGGCCAAGAAACTCATTATTGATGGAATTATGAACTTCTTAAAGTGGTACTTCTGCGGACAAATGGGTTTGACACGGCACTGTCCACTGTCCACTGTACTGCGTAAACTGGACAGTACATAAGTAGTAGAGCTGGTCTGCTTTTATACAATCTCGATACTGGAAAAAGTATGTTCAAAACAAAATAGGCATAGGACACTGCCAAATTGTGGAGAAAGCCCAAGCGTATGAAAATGCTGTCAAGTGCCAATATAAGCATCTATGAACACAAACGCAATCAAAACCGTCTTGCTTCAAAGGGAAAACCAAGTCCGGCAGTAAGCAGGCACACAAGGTGAATAGAATATACATTCTGAGTCGGCCAAAATTTCGTGATATATAGTACCCAGTGTTGAGTCCAAATGAAATTGCTGGTTATCTGTAGAAAGGAATTCGGTCCACTTCTAATTCATTTGACCTTCCTATATTGCTCGTCACGACTCAACGTATCGAAATTTTTATTCGCCGCTGATTCGTCGTTGCAAGTTAGTATAAGCAATCCCTTGGCGCGGGTGATTAGGTCTCGCGTTTCATTTTGCTAATATGGCGTTCAACCACATGCAAGAGGCTGTTGAGCCTAACTATTTGAAGTATGCTGTTTTCTAGATAATATGATCGAAAATTAGCGTGTAACAAGCGAAAGAACAACTATCGGAAACATACAATAGATTCACGACAGCAACGGCCAAGATGGAAAAACAATAGCAGGGCCTGCCCAAACCCATCACTGACACGCGTCCGATCGTACCACGTCGATCCGCTATGATAGCAGCAGCTACTACTGCCACTACAGCTAAGCCTTTCGCCCATTTATCAGAATCTCCCTTGTCGGAGGACGAGGATGACCCATAACAAAGTCCATCACCCATCCGTTCGGGCTTGTCTCCAATCCGGCTTCCCAGCTTGTCCGAGGAATATCCAAAACTTACTCCACCACTTAACTCATGTCCCAAGCGATCGGCCGAACAAATCAGCTCTACGCTCGCTAGTACGGCCCCCGCGATCGTCATCCAGCTGTGCACTTCTCCGATCTGGGCCGCCAAATCGACTCCGTAATCGTTCTTCTTCTCCTCGCTGTCGAAGGGTTCCGCATCCCTATTCTCGTGCTTTCGTTAGCGCGGCTGCTGTTTAGGGAGGGTCGCGTTCGTGTTCACGTTCCGCCTGTTGTGAGCCGGAGCCGGCGTTGTGGATGTCGCTGCTGTTCTGCTGCTTAAGGGGCTCGACTATATTCTCTAGCAGATCTTCTCTAGAAGGCCGTCATCGTGGCGATTCGCGAGGGGACAGTCTTCGTGGCAACGGTGTCGGAGTTCCAGGCGGTGGATGATTCGGAGAAGGAGCAAATTCTCTGGGTGGAGATCTGCAAGGTGGAAGCGTAGATTCTGTAGGCGGCGGTCTCCGCGGGCGCGGTGTGGGTTCTCTACATGGATGTCGCATTGGAGATAAGTCGTCAGTCGCTACTTGCAGATCAGGTAAGTGTTTGTGCGGAGCATGCGCGACAACCGGTACCGGCGCCTGCACAACAGGACCTGGACCTTTTGCAGCCGCCGTTAGAACCACGTGCTCTTGAGGTTGCTGCAACTGCACCATCGGTACCGGCGCATTCCGTTGTTGTTGTTGCTGTTTTTGTTGTTGCGGAGGCGCCACCCCAGTCCCAATCTGCAACTGCTCCAGTATATTCTTCTCAGCACGCTGTCGTTCGCGTTCGACAATCTTCTCAATCATCCCTCGCATCTGTGACTCTAGCCAGATATTCTCCTTGACCAATTCATCAGCGTGCTCTGCCGACTCACGCACGCGTATGTTAAGCTGGTCCCGCTCCTCGGTAAGTGTTCTGATCAGTTGGGATTGCGCGTCGAGTGCCGAACGGAGTAACCAGGAGACAAGGTCCTCGTCCTTCTGGGGGTCCGACGGGGGATAATAGGGTGGAATGCTAGATACCGTGGAACCAATAGAGTCTGGCGCGGACTCCTGTGTCGGAAAAGAGCGCACCGGAGATAAAGTTGACGCTGTGCCGGACGTGGATGGTATTGGCACGCCGGAGACAATGGTTCCGTCCGCCGTAACGATTTCAATTACACCCAGTGCGGGAGTGGCTGATTTCGCTGGCATAGCTGAGGATATACGCGATGACGTCGATGACGTCGATGGCTTCAGAGGCTGCGCGACGCTGAATAGGGGGTTAGTGTAAGAAGTACTCCCCGTAGCATTTGCAGCAGATGTTGCAGGCGATGAAACGCTCTGCGAGATAGTCGCATTGGCGGATTCAACTGCACTGAAACGCTGCCCTCGCGCAGAGATATCTCGACGACGGCGTACATCAGGCGTAGACGAGCCCGTTGGCGCCGGCGGTGCAAGTCGTTGTGATTGTGACTGTGGTGGGGGGGGCTGTTGCTGTTGCCGTTGCTGTTGCTGCTCTCGTTCTTTCAGCTGCTGCTTCATTTGCTGCAACTGTTCCAACTTCTGCATCAATTTTTCTCTCGCCAACGCAGCGCCCTCAGCAGGAGAGATTTTTCTCGCCTCCACTCCGCTCCAGGTGGTTGGCTCTACCGCTGCTGGCACCGACGAAGCAAGCTGCGAAACTGCTGCAACAGTCGTCTCCCTGTCCGGCGCGGAAATATCACTCGCCAACTTCGCGACATTTCGAGCCGAATAAGTAACCCCGTTCGAAGCAGATTTCTGCGTACGCTGGCGGATAACAGGAGCTTGCGAAGTCGCGCTCGTGGTAGAAGCCGTGGTAGAATAAGAACGCGCAGGCGGAAGATACGCACTTTCAGTCCTTCGTCGTTTCGAGGTAGTAGCATGTTCCGTGTTGGCTGTTCGCCCTACGGATGAAGAATTGAACGTAGCGCTGGAAGGGATGAAGACTTCCGTTTCAGAAGGCCGGGGCCCGCCAAGGTTGACGAATCCGCGTTTTGTGGGCTCGAGAAGCTCTACCTCGGACGGCCACCTCGTCACAACAGGCGATACGGAAGTCTGTGGGGCACGAAAGTTGGTGCTCGGCTCAGCGGAGATGGTAGACGATGAACATTGCATCCAAGTATCTGCCAATTCTGACGATTCGCGCCTTGAATTGGCGGTCGACTCGGAAGCCGAGACTTTACGAGAGTGAAGAGCTTTGTGGGCTTGCTCGTTCCAGAGATCCTCCAGTAATTGATTCACGCCCTGTGAGATTGACGTCGCAGTCTTGGCTCCTACAGATGCCGATGTTCGACTAGAGATGTCGCCGATAGTTTCGGCTGTGGGTTGTGATGTCCCGTTGCTAGTACTAGATCCGCCCGTGGCTGCGGTGGTCATAACAAATCCCTAGAATTAAATATCTCGCAAAATTGATACCGATGCTATCTACCGATGTTGTCCTGTTGAGAAAGAAAGAGCCAACAGCAAAAGCAGGAAATCCGGAATTCTCGGTAAAAAAAAAAAAAATTCTGATCAAGATGGGTCCCCCAATAGAAGGATAAGTAGAAGCGCCTGAGAAGGACGATGTAGAAGTCTGACCGACCGTTCGGCGCACTATGCGGTTCGCACTGATCTGATCCAAAAGGAAGCAGCTATTGCTCTTCGAGCTGACAAGTTCGGTTGGTTTGGCTGCAGTCGAAAGATTGCAGATAGGACTTGCAGGTCTCTGACCGGTCGAATGTCGTTGGGTCCGACGTGCATGATTCGCGATTCGCACGTGATGGTAATGATTCCATTCATTACCAGATAATTGCAAACAACACTATAAAACATGGCAAAAGGCAATCGAATGGTCAAACGATTCCAAAGATCTTCAAGATCTACGTGCGTAGCATGTACACAGTCGAGCAGCAATGGATTTGGCTCATTGAATTAACAGGTAGATAAATATACACCGACTAGTAATAGTTACTATGTCATATAAGCATTAACAATAGCAAAGGCAAACAAATTCAACAATAAAGAAACCTTCTAACAGCTTTTTGGGCATTCCTTGACATAGAGTCGATATTCAATGTCCTCCTCCGTTATCACAAATATGTGCATTGAGCTTGTTTTCTTCAATGAGTATGCTCAAATATACCGTAACGCAATAACCTCAAATATTATGTTATTAACGAATCATGAATACCAAGAAAAGAAACCGGCATGGTATGCAAGCTCGTAAGGGAGCTGAAGAGCCCCCAGACCAGTCTGGTACATGTCTCACTCTGAATTACATTCGGAGGAAACACAGGACTGCTCTTGTCCCATTCTACGCAAGACCGATCTCTGTAGCGGACGCCATTTTTCTCCTTTATCAGTCATTCTTACGACATTATAACTACAAAGCTCTCAGAACAATTGGCCAACACGCGCATTTCAAGCATTTGGCGTGATTGACTTGGTCGGCTTATCCTTGGTTCGAATAAAACGACAAAGGAGTGACTCGGAAGTTGGACCGAGGATTGTTTTTGCTTTTTTGTTTTTGAAGCGTTAGGAGGTTTTACACAGACTTTTTTAACCCGGACTGTACGATACACTCTACGAGGTCCCAACAGCAAAAAGCGCGTTCGCAACATAGGCCACGTTTTTCGGAGATAGCCGCGGTGCGCGGTCATGTCTTCATGTTTATGGATGGATGGAGCGGTTTGCCTAAAGGCAAGATACTCAGTAATGATCGTTCCCCAGGGTCACTATGTGGAGCAAACCTCCACGAAACATAAGTAAAAGATGAACCGAGAATCGTACACGAGAGCGACATAGGGCGCTGAATTCTTATTGTTCCGTATATTTCAGAGCAAACTTCCATGATCACAAGCACGCCACAGCAAATCCTTCCGCAAACTCCTCTGCAATGCTGGCACTTATGATACCGCTCGGTCACCACACCTAATACGCCCCATCAATTGCAAAGTCGTCCTCCCAAAACGCACCCACGGCGTCCACCGCTGCGGCGTCTAGCGCATCCAAGTCACCATCTGCCCGCGCGGCGGGGAATAACACGCACATATCGGTAAGGGTCGCGAACGTGTCACGGAGGATGCTCGTTTCTACCAGCGACAACACTCTAAGTTAGTTCCTTACCGGTGAGGTTCAGACAGGCAAGGGACAAGAGCACGAACCGTAAAATCCCAAAGGTTGCGGATTTGCCGTTACGTAGGGAATGATATGTCCAAGAACGTCCCCGCCGACCCTTTTACGCCGGCGTTGCAAAGCAGCGGACTGCCGCGCCAAAGCAGCCAGGGCGTCTTCGTTCCCTGAGGGACCATCGACACGCGGTACAGGGATCACCATCACGGGGGAGTTCGGAAACCGGTCTAGTAGTCTATGCACATGGCGTTGAGTTAGCAGGTATATGATTACGGGTTATTAAAAGGGCGAAGAGGCAGATGCAGAACAGGATACATCAGAAAGGTTGTTGATAACATTCGTGAGACAAGAGACAAGAAATGAACATGAACTGGACCTATGCGACACGAGCACGATCCAATAACGGGCCCTTGTCGTGTCACGTAGCGCCAGCTTGAGGAGAAGGAAAACGAGAAATAGAAGACGAATGAAGAATGTGGCATATTAAACAAGACCTCTGTCCAGTCGAGACTACGAGATGAGCAGGAAAGCAAGCGCATCTTCTGCGGTGGCTCGTCGGCACCTTTTTTTCGAAATGTAGATCAAATCCCGTGACGAGAAGCGCACAATTCGCAACCAGATAGATAAACATCGACATGCAAAGATGATATACGCACAGCTTCTGTAACCGCGTGTATCCGTCCATCCATCCACCACAAGCACCCGCTTCCCCAATACACTGCATGAAAATAATCGGAAGCGGCTCCTCAGATACTGCATGCTCCCCTTCCACTTCGCTCGCGTTGCGGTCGTTACCGTGAGTGGTGTTGGCGGGCCTTACGACGCGTCCGGACAAGTCTGCCGCTGCCATCGCCGCACGCGTCATCGTGTGTTCGACGTGGGCGTAAATCGCCGCCAGGTCCAATGCGGCGCCGGCACGGAGTAGAAGGTAGTCCGGCATAATCGCGACGTCAATACAAAAGGCTTTAGGTAAAGAGACCAAAATACGTCAGGGAAGCAATTCAAGGTCGAGGAAGTGAAAGGACGCGGACACGCGCAAGCTAAATTTGGGGCTGCTCCGATGGGAGGAACGGCGTTGAGAGGTACTTTGGACGTACACTGTCACACAGCGCTAACGCCTCAGGATTTCGAATCATAGAGACCGCCGGATTACATATTCCCTGTACTGCACGCCCTTCTGTAATTCAGCGACCGCATCTTGCCTGCGCGCCACACAAGTGCACGATTACTTTCGCGAAGTCCTCGATAGGCGTAGGGATCAAGGCAGAGCAGACTGAGAGTGACGCGTAGAGAGAGCAGGCAGATGCATCGAAGGCAGCGTACCTGTTCTAGAAGACTTGGACTGCAGCCATCAGACGAGGTATCGCTGCGAGATGGCACAGTCGTTGGACAAGTAGATTAACGCGAGGCGTCGTTGTCGGATGTAGTGGCGTCCCATGACAACCTTAACGCGCAATAACCTCACCTTAGTGCATAGGTGGCTTGGAGAGGTGTTCAGGGCGTTCAGGGGTCCAGGGCTCGCAGAGTCGTACCTTCTTGGTAGTAGTTGATCGTGCGCGCCCTGACGACCCATTGCTCGCTTTCGGGAACCTGTGAATGATTCGCGCGAGTGCACACCTTGCAACGACTCGCTAACTCATCGGAAGAACTTCGGCAGCAGGAGAGAGACGGCATCGGGAGATTAAGGCTATAACTTGTCGAGGGTCCGAGACGTATGAATAGTGTGGCCCGAGCGCCCGCCAAGGAGGTTTAGGTATGTACTTCAATAACTCGACGCGACCGCTCGACAGTTGCGGACTTCTCGACGACGCTGACCACCCCGGCGATCTAGCCCACCCCTCCGATCGCAAGGGAGCCTCATCTTCTCTACTCTCAAGGGCCGGCTCACGAGCAAGGATAGCTGGCTCGGTGATTACGACTACGTCTCCCTTTTCACCCCGCGCATTCCCTTCTGCCGCCGCCAATGCAATCCCGGTCCATTCTTCGGTCTCAATGACCGCATGCCAATCGTACTCGCCTTCATTCTCGGCTTCCAGCACTCGCTTGCCATACTTGCCGGCATCGTCACGCCTCCTCTAATCCTTGCAGGTCAGGCGGGGGCCCTCTGCCCACTGGCCGAGGACGGTACTAAGCTACCTTGTCCAGATGGATACGGCGCTATAATCGGCACCACCACGCTCTGCGCGCTCCTCGAAATCCTTCTCTCCTTCACCCCGCCCCGCATCCTCCAGAAGGTCTTCCCACCGACGGTCACCGGTCCGACCGTGACCCTCATCGGTGTGCATCTCATTCAGACTGGCTTCCAAAACTGGGCAGGTGGTGCCGGCGTCTGCGCCTCGCGCCCTACTTCCGGTCCCTACCAGCTCTGTCCGAGCAACAGCGCACCCCACCCACTACCTTGGGGTTCCGCCGAGTAAAGGTCTCGGTTTTGCAGTCTTTGCACGATCTTGATCTGTGAGAAGTGGGGTTCGCCGATCATGCAGTCATGCGCCGTCGTAGTTGGTCTCCTCGTTGGCTGCATCATTGCCGCAGCGATCGGCTACTTTGACCGCTCGTCCATCGACGTCGCGCCGACCGCGACCTTCATCTGGAAACACACGTTCAAGCTGAGTCTGTACGGCCAGTCGTGTTACCGATGCTCTCTGTCTATCTCATATTGATGATGGAATCTATCGGCGACATCAACGCGACCTGCGACTTCTCGCGCCTCGAAGTCGAGGGCAGGGCCTATGAGTCTCGCATCCAAGGCGGCGTGCTCGCCGACGGCGTCAACGGCATGTTCGCCGGTCTGATGTCCACCTTTGCGCAGAACAACGGTGTCATCTCGCTCACGAAATGCGCGAATCGCACCGTCGGCTACTTGTGCTGCTTCTCTCTTCTCATCATGGGCATCTTCTCTAAGTTCGCCGCCGAACTCGTCGCCATCCCCTCCTCGGTCCTGGGAGGCATGACCATCTTCCTCTTCTGCTCCGTCGCTTTCTCCGGCACGCGCATCATCAGCACTGTCCCCTTCACCCGCCGCAACAGGTTCGTTCTCACCGCGTCCCTCTCCGTCGGCTTAGGCGCCATCCTCGTCCCCACCTGATTAGACTATTTCTTCATATACGAAGGCGACAACCACGGCCTCACGGGACTGCTCAATGCCGTCACCTTCAGCATGGAGACGGGCTTCGCGCTCACGGGGTCTGTTGCGCTGTTTTGAACCTGCTTATCCGCGAGGAAGATGGTGTTGGGGCCGACGCGGTCGAGATGGACGCGCTTACAGCAGCGCGAGGGCGAGCACGGACATCGAGACAATTGCGGCGCGTGGGGTCGAGCGCGAGTCGGCGATAAAAGAGGCGGAGGTCCTTAGTGAGAAGAGGACATAAACGGGTATAGGAGGGTTGACGGAACATGGAAAGAGCACACACCCTTATTTACCGTTGTGGAAATGGATAGAGATCGGCATGGATTTTATATGACAATAGCTTTCTCCTTTGTGTTACTCTAATTGGAGGAGGGCGGTGTTTCCTAGCATAATACATTTGGGCATTTCTCTCCTTAATGAATAGTCACATTCATGGCGATCGAGCACACCGTCGACCATAAGCACGACAATAGAGTCACCATCCAACTGTCGTGGCAGATTCCGCAACACCACTTCGCTACTGGTGAACGCCAATACTTACATTTACTCTCATGATGCCTTAAGATTACGCCAATATATATCCATTTCTCCGTCCATATCATACATAATACATTCGTGTTTCTATCTTGCTCTCATCACTCTCGCCGCCCGCACTCATGACGGCGCCTCCGCCTCTCCAGCCGTCGCCGCCCTTGCAACCTGCACGCTCCTATCGAAATACAAATTCGGATGCGTAATGCTCTCCTTCAACAGCGACCCCTTCTCCCCCTTCTCTGCAAACTTCGCATGCGTCGCCTCAAACACCCGTGTACACGCCACATGATACTGCCTCGCCGCGACATCTTCCCTCACAGCGCGCAGGACTCCCTTGTCATGGACCCCCATCCCGCCCAACGCCGCCACAAGATTATCCTCACTAAAATGCCTATACGGACATCCGTGGTGATCCCCAGGACCAGGCGGCGCATCCTGCAATATCTGCATGCATGAGTGAGGCTTATAGTTCCGGCGATTCCCCTCGAGTCCATAGTTATGTCGGATATTGTACCTGTACTCCTTATTAAACTTGTCGTCCGTGCATGTCGAGAAGCTCTGCCTCCAAAACACGATCGCCTCTTCTACCGAGAGGCCCACCCCCTTGAGGAATAGGCCATACTGCTGCCGTCCAAAGTACCGGAGATGGTGGTCGGCGCGGAGGCCGGAGTGGATGGTGCGCATGCACAGCGGGAAATGTGAAACGAGGGAGTCGATCTGTGCGGCAGTGACGGCATTGCCGGTCGCGGACGCAAGAGCGGATCCGTCGGAGACGTACTCGGGAGGGATAAACCCCTTGGAGAGGTGGTTCAGTATCGGAACGAGGCGGTCGTCCTCGTCGAGGCGCGGAAGCGCGCGAGCAGTGAATTCGAGCGCCTTCTCCAGCTGACTGCCGAATTCTGACAAGACCAGCGTGAGCTGTTGCGACACCGGGACGTACGCCGTCCCCGCTTTGAGAAATACCTTGCGCGCTTCGACCAGCTCGGGTACCCGTTCAAATGGCACTTTGAAAAAAGCTTCGGCATCATTGATTGACCCAGTCGCAGATAGCAACTCGTCGTGTAGATCTCGCTTCTCGTCATCGGATACTGGGTACCAGGCAAAGTTGTGCCGCGTTATCAGAGAGGCCCATTCGGAGGGATCGGCCGCCATGTACCGGATACGTAACAGAATCGACTCTGCCTTGACGAAGCGTCGGCGCAGTTCTTCCCTGTGGTCGTACGTCGTTAGCATGCGTTCCGTAAAAGGCAACAGAGCCTGATGACATGCGGAAACTCACGATCGACAGAACGCGAGGCGGAGGATAAAGTGAGAGTAGTGATCTTTCTTGCGTTCCTCGTCGAGCAAGCTGCCTTTGTTGACGTTGGAGGAGTTTGGCGATAACGGTAGATATTTCTCCAGGAGTGGCTTTATAATCTGCTCAGTAGCTTTCAAATTTCGATTGCGGAATAAACAGGACTCGATTTCACTCAACACTATTGCGCGACGCGTAAATCGGTTAGCTACGCCTTTCCACGTTTCCATTACCATAACCACCACCAATTGTAAGCTGTAAGTCCAACATACCCCTCAGCCGATCAAGAGCCCATTCTTCAAACTGGTCCAGCGTAATCTCAGCAAGCGGCGGGACAGTGTACATGCTCAGTCGGTCGGGGTAATCCTGCTCACGCACGACTTGCTTGCCGAAATTGGTCCGTTCCAGGGTGCGTTTCTTCTGTGCGCGGAACATGGCGCTATAGTTGAGTGATGGTAAGAGCAGAGACAGGAGGTGGTAATGGATGACGTAAATGGAAAGGCGGAACGGTGTAAAGACGTGCTGAATGCTGGACAATGACTTGATTTTGGGGGTGATGCTGGAAGTGAATTGAAAAAAGGGTCGCGAAGACGCGTCGCGTCCATCTTTTTGTGATGGCATCCACGCACAATCGTTATACTTTACACGCGTATATCGCGCACCGAGACCAGCAACCGAACTCCCATCGAAAATTATACGTCCTTACACTGTCGCGACGTCATCATCTATGTTCTTGCAATAATCGAAGAACTTCACCACCACACACACAAATGCCAATTGCCGAAATCGCAGGCGCGGTGGGGACGGCCGTGCCGCCAGAAGCGCCGCCTGCTGCTCCGAACTCGGCATCGGACGTCAGCGTCAGCGTATCCAACGCCAACGGAGGCAACGCCCTCACAAACTTCCTCTCCTCGAACCCATATTTCTCCGCGGTAATTCCTCTTTGCAGTCTCATGGTCTTTTTCAAAGCACCTACTAACAATGGCAGGGTTTCGGCCTCATGGGCCTCGGTGTCGGCCTCGCGGCCACGCGCCAAATTGTCACTCGCGGTTCCGACTTCGTATACCGTCAGCTACTCGTCGACCTCGAGATCCCGTCTAAAGACAGGTCCTACGCCTGGTTCCTCGACTGGATGGCCCGCGAGAGTATATCGCTCCAGGAATCCGATGCTCTCGCTACAAGGGGACGTACGCTCCGTGACCGGCTGCTCCGCATGCGGAACCTCTACGCCTCGTCGCACCACCTGAGCGTCCAGACGACGTACAAGCAGCACGACAACGGGTCGGTCACCACGAACTTTCGCCTTGTCCCCGGGCCAGGTAAACATCTACTGCGGTATCGCGGGGCGTACATCCAGGTGAACAGGGAGCGGTCGGCGCGGCTGATGGATCTGACGTCGGGAACGCCATTCGAGACAATCACGCTGACGACGTTGTACCGTGACCGCGACGTGTTTCGGGACTTGCTCCAGGAAGCAAACGCGATGGCGATGAAGCTACAGGAGGGGAAAACGGTCGTATATACGTCCTGGGGTCCGGAGTGGCGGCCGTTCGGACAGCCCCGGCGGAAGCGTTCGCTGGATAGTGTGATCCTGGACGAGGGCGTGCGTGAGCGGATATGGGTGGACGTGAAGGATTTTTTGGAGAGCGGGAGGTGGTACTACGATAGAGGTATTCCGTACCGGAGGGGGTATCTCCTTTACGGGCCGCCGGGGAGCGGAAAGAGCAGTTTTATACAGGCATTGGCGGGGGCGTTGGATTATAATATTTGCATACTGAATCTGTCGGAGCAGAATTTGACGGACGATAGGTTGAATCATTTGATGAATCATATTCCGGAGCGGAGTGTTCTCTTATTGGAGGATATTGATGCAGCGTTCAATAAACGGGACCAGACAGACGAGTCGGGGTGAGCCTTTCACAATCTCAATATTTTTATTGGAATATTCCGCTGACAATTGCAGATACAACCTCTCGGGAGTAACCTTCTCCGGTCTTCTAAATGCCCTTGATGGCGTCGCGTCCTCCGAAGAACGCATCATTTTCATGACAACCAATCACCCCGAGAAGCTCGACCCTGCAATGGTCCGGCCCGGCCGCATCGACGTACGCGAGCTCATCGACAACGCGTCCGCATTCCAGATCAAGAGCATGTTTTTGCGATTCTACGAGGGCGAGGTGGAGATGTGCGAGAAGTTCGTCAAGGCGGTACAGGATCTGCATGTGCCGGTCAGCACGGCACAGTTGCAGGGACTGTTTGTCTATAATAAGAATGATCCGGAGAGGGCGCTGGAGATGGTGCCATATATGACGGCGCAGTAGGGTGTTCGTTTTGTATATATGTATATAGCTTTTGTAGAAATTGGAACAAAATGTCTTGGTTTACCTACTCAGGTAGATGAATAGTGGGTAGGTTCACTGAAGCAGCTTGTAGAATAGACGCACGTGCAGGACTTGGTGCTTTGCCCATGCCATGTTATATGGGTCCACTGGGTCCACCGAGCCCTTAGTTGGCTCGGAGGTCTTCAGCTATATTGTCAGTTAATGGTGGTAGTGGCCATGAAAACGACAGGGCGAGAATTAAGTTCTAGTTGGACGTACTGACATCGGGTACTTTGTACAGGAGTGGACGAATTTGGGCAGAGCGATGTTAATGCAGCTGGAGGCTGTGTTTTCCACACACGACTGCTGTGGAGAGGAATATTCTCGAACCTTGCTCGGCGGTCCTCTAGGCATTTTGACTTCAGAATTAAGGGAGGCATTGATTGTAATGATACTGTAGAGCGTTTCTTTGACAGGATGATGCGCATTGTGGCATCCATTAGAGGTTGGCCGTGACAGATGCGTGAAACGTGAGCCCCCCGTTCTCTTCTCCATTTCTAGTATTTTGTAACATTAAATTTTTGACTACAATGCTTATTACACAAGATCAACCCCACAATCATTTCTCGAACTTCGAATATCCGGATCGTCGCCTTCCGATCCTCACTTAAAAATTCGTGGCATTTAGACATACTACGTCGGTTAGTCGTCGTCTCGATAGAATTGCAAGTATGCAGACACGATGCTTACCTGACTGAGCCATCTGATGCCCTCGCCGTATCCCTGTCTCATCACAACCGAACTACCAGAAATCAGTGAACAATCTTCCACAAAGCCACAGCAGGATACATACCACATGTACACCTCAATTGGCCTAATATTCTCTAATGGCACCTTGCCTTTACCCGTCGTCTGGTACAGCCCCAGTGACAGCCTGAGCTCCTCCTCTGAGACCGCGCCCGGCGCATCAATCTTGTTACCCAAAATCAAGAACGGTACCTTCGACAGCTCCTCGATCGCCAACAGGGCGTCGAGCTCGGCCTTGCTCTCGGTGAACCGCTCCATGTCAGCCGCATCGACCAAGAAGACAATACCGTTCACTTCGGGGAAGTAGTCTTTCCACAGGCGACGGGCTGGCATGAAAAAGTATTAAAAGTTGTACACTGCATGGAAAATGTTGACGGTCTGATAGACTCACCTTGCTGATGACCGCCCAAATCGAAGGTTGTGAACTTGACGTTGCCGATAGCCAGCTCCTCGGACGCTAATCCAGTCAGATAATTCTTGTGAATTGATTCATTGTTTTATGTAGGAGCTACATACTCGGATGCAGAGTAGGCTGCAGTGTTGCTAGTCTGTCGTTCTACATATATATTTGCCATCAGCAAAATCTTTGTCGTAGGACATATCGCAGCGGCACGCACCTTCAACATGTGCAAGAGGGTGGTCTTTCCGGCATTATCGAGGCCAAGGAACAGCAGCTTTGCGTGCTTGTTAAGCAGGCCGAGCGAAGACAAGATGTCGTAGACTAGACGGCTGTCAGCTGAATCTCTGTTGATAACGATTACTGTACAATAGATCCCTCTTGATCCGCCAGTAATCGTCCACTCAGCCTGCCACCAGTGACATTGGGTTCATTGTATACTTACACCAATTGATAATAAACATGGCAGTATTCTATAATACTTGGAACGGATTAGTCCGCTGTCTGTCACGCGAGCCTCGTCAGGGAACATCCAATACCTATATACTCTCGCAGTTCGTCTATATAATATATTTTCAGGCGAATCACTTATGTTGAATTCGAGATCAATGAAAAAATCAAATAACGTAATGCGACTCAGAAAGTGGAACGCCTTCAATCGGGGTTTGAAGATCTCTCGATAACCATGTGCGGGCTTCCTCCAGCTGGCCAAAAGTCCCGAACCTTAAAAATCGGGAGACAGAGAAATGGCGGAACCCATGAAATCCCAGTACACATATGGCGTAAATACTTAGAATTTGCGTGTTTACGGTGGTTTATAGCGAGGCATTTGACATAATTTTGGTAGTGGCCACGTTGAGCACTCCAAACGATGGGTGTGGGACATTCGGCATAAAAGGCATCCTCGACTTCGTCAGTCATTGCCCATCCGAAATAGTTTGAATAGAATAGAGGTTTCCGGTAAACGTTGGTGATTGGTGAAATAAGCCGAACGCGTGCTCTTACTATGTAGTTGACTGTAACTGCCAGACAAAAAGTCCATCTATCTTGCTCTTGAATACATCGGCAGGAATAGATGATCTATACGATGGTGGAAATTGTCGAAACTAGGCATAACCAACAGCTTACTGACAATAGTTAAGCCTATTCAGTCAACTATTTGTTAACAAGTCCAGACCCGGAACAAGTAGACCAGTAATCTGCTGCCTGTTCTAAATCAAGTGTCACCGCTCTCATTCATCATTGCGTTCTCGTAGGCTTTTCGTCCAATTTAAACCATGCAAAGTTGCAACACGCTCCTTCAAATTCAGTTTCATTAGATAGAGCAGTCTTGCAATTAATGGTTCGACATTCGTTTAAAATACATAATACAGATTCAATCTCTTCTTCTGCATCCGATCTTAGTCAGAAATTGCACGCCTCATAAAATCTGAGAATGATGGCATGGAGACAGCGATGAGAGCGGCAGATCCTCCAGAGGAAGAGCACAGCCCAAACCAACATTAAGCGGTCAGAAAACGATCAGATCAAAATTGTGCAAAAGCAACTCTACCCAAAATCTCTACCCAACGGCAATCGCGGGTTCCTCAACCACCAACCCCACAACAAAACACTGATCCTAACTACTGTCCGACAGCTTCCGATCAAGAATCCAGAAAAAGGCCTGCTCTCTCGGATTTCCTCTGTTTTAGTACTACGGTCAAACGTCCGAAGCAAATTTACCTCGTGGCCCTCATCGTGGTTAGGTGTCCTATGGGCGGAGCTAAAGCCGCACCTAATCTCTGGCGTTTGAGCTGGTCAACGGATTGCGGAAGGCCGTACGTACAACTTCGTGCATATAACGATGTATTCGATATCAGCTTGGCAGAATTACTCGGCACAACACAGCCTCTGCTGATTCAGATGACCAATATGATCTGATCTCACTTATAAGCTCATCTTCTACATTCGGTAACCGATGCATTGCGTGGCGGCTGGTCTAATCAAAAGCAATTCGAGATGATCTTCGCGCCCGGGTCGAGTTGTCGGAGTTCCCGTAATGCTCATGGGCCCATGAGGGCCCCATCGGGCTCGCGCTCGCTCCCATGTATAAGGAGTGTCTGCACCATCACCCAATGGTTACAGCAGCTTAGCAAACTAATAATATGCAGGGCAAGGGCAGCGAGCAGATTTGTAGCTTGTACTCGTCAGAACAGAACTTGAAGCTGCAGTCGTCGGACGCCAAACTTGCTTTACAAACTGGTCTTCGCAACCCCACCGGCCCCCACCAACTAGGTGATGTACAGTCACGGGATGGCCCTTCCCGTAACAACTTTTCTGTTCTCGTGATGAGTGGGCTTCTAAGCCAGTATGAAACCACGAAGGGGTGTAGTTACTCGTCGCCAATACTGTTTTTAGCCGGAAATTCACGCAATTTCGCTTGCGCGTTAGATAAAATTAGCTCCATGCTCCCTCTGGCCAATGGCCGTCCAGCTGATCCAAAAAGCACGTATGAAACGACGAGAGTGCGGAGGTGCTGAAACTCGGAGTAGTGTAGGGTACGGGATCTCACCACCATGTGCACCGAAGGCCAGTCACAATCTCACGATGTTGGCGTCCGACGGCAGCAGTACCTACCTATTGGCTGCTGAGGATCACGAGGGAACGATTGCGTGACTGCTTTTGAAGATGTCGAGAGGAACGTCACCAAGCGCAGTGGGTTAGGGTAGATCGTCCGAACTCCGACGTTGCCTAACCGCGCTTGTGATCCGGTCGTGAATTGTGAGCGTGAGCCGCGTGACTGGGAGTGGCGCTGTGTGAGTGCTACTCACGTGTGATCAGCGGGCGCCGGGGAAGAAAAAAGTTGAGCATCATCATCGCAGTGTTTTGGCTGCCAGCACGACGCTGCAACAGCAGTCGCGCAAACTCCATATACACCCGTCTCGCCGCTTTCACGCGCGTTTGATTTGCTCCTTTTCTCTCCTCTTCGTTATTATAACCCAGTTTTCTCTCTTGAAACAATTACTAATACTTATATTCGCCGTTTGTTCCGTATTTGTGCGTTTTAACGCCTACGAACTGCTACAGCATGTAAGTTCCGTTCTTTGCTCATTACTCATACAGAGCTGGCAAAATACTAACCGGCTTCATTGCAGCTGCTGGCCTCGAACTGGTTCGCCACTTCCCCCCACCAAGTTCGGGATCTCTACACATACACTCATTTCTCTGTCAATATCTTTGAAAATGGCGAGTAGTCGCTTATAGTTTCCCATCACAAGTCGTTTCGTCACTTCAAGCGAATCCGCATATTTGCTACAGCAATTTCAGTGTCCGGCCCAATTGACGACGTCAATAGTCATTTGCGCACATTGCAGTAACGTTTATCATCTGAATAATCAGCTACGAGCAGTAGAGTATAGTTAGTTTCCAATTTCAGATCATCAGTATCGCTGTGTACAACGATGTGTTCGCGCACTCCCGCCACGAAAAGTATCCAGAACCTCATCTTTCAGGCCACGCGCATGCCTGATTTTGACGAGGAACTAGTCGACGAAGCAGATGAGCCTCCGGAACGACAAGATTTTAAGCGGCAACTGCATATTTCGCTGCCACGACACCAGTCCTCGCTTCTCTCAAAGATGCTGGCGTCGCCCGTCTCTGGAGGCTCAGATGGAGGGAGTTCTACGGGAACAGAGACGCTGTCTGACGGTGGATGCACGTCGCGCAATACAACTCCAACGCCGCCACCTGTTCTGTTGGCGGTGAATGGTACTGTTCCGACGCACACGAAGGGTATTATTCGATTCTCGTGTCCCACGAAAGACCGCACAGGGAGGGAGCCTAGAGAAACGGAGAAGAATCCCACGTCTGACAAGGGCCCTTTATGTGTTTTGAAACGAAGCATCAAGTTCGCGTGTACTGGCAAGAACAGCAGTGATAGCTCATGCGAGCCCTGCGTGTCGTCTACTGTCGTACTTGATTTATCGGAGAAAAAGCCAACGACTATCAGTATTGTCGAGCCGACCAAGAAGGAGATCTCCTTCGCAGAGCAGCAGTGCCATCACCCCCAGCCGCAGCGGATGTTTCGTGTTGACGACGTGCTTTTGAAGGAACGTGAATGGTCGCGCTTGAATGCCGAAGTTGAGGCAGAGGATAACGAGGATGGTGAGAACGAGGATGGTGAGAACGAGGATGGAATTGAGAGGAGACAGTCGCTTGATGATTCGCGGTCACAGAAAGGAAGCGGTGACGACGATGGCGATGATAGCAACGGCGATGATGAGGGTTCAGAAGACGGCGACGACGACGACGACGAGGAGGAGGAGGACGTGTTGTCCCCTGAAGTTAGTTTGTCGGTGACTCCTCACGATGTTAGGGGTACCTTTCTCGCTCGGCTTGAACGAACACCATTCGTTGAGTATGAGAGCGACAGTGAGGAGGAGCAACTTGGTAATCTTGAAGATGGTTATGCGTCTGACGATGACGACGATGGCTCGTCTGAGTACAACGGTCCTGTTGCGAATCTGCCTCAGAACGGTTTTGTCGAGCCCGTGTCACGTATCAGACGATTGGCTAGGATTCAAAGAACTGCGACGCCTCCTGCCAGTCTGATTCCCGACTCGTCAGATTTCGTTTGCGGGACATTCGACGAGGATAGGCCAATTGAGACGGCGTACTTTTCCGCGTTGGAAGAACATGCGCGCTATTACCACAATCCCTGTCCGCAGGATATCGACCCATCGTTCCCGGAGGAAGTCGACGACGACTCAGAAGGCGAGGAAACCGAGCACGATTCAGATGGCAGTCGACGACTCTGTCGGTCACCTCCTCCTGTGGCTCACAACCTTCACCACCACAATAATCCTATCCCTCACAACAATAACCAGCATCAACGGCAGCCTGCTGCGGACTTTACCGCGCGCGCAACTAGTTTCCAACATAACAGGCCTTTATATTTCAGAAACCAATCGAATACGCGTAACCACACACATTCATCAACGTCCAAGAGTCGACAGAGAGGTGCGATTGATATTGTCAAAGGTCTTGAGAACAAGAACAATCGCCGTCGGGAGAAGCGCAAGCACCAGTACCAGCATCATCAAGTTCCAGGTGAGGGTGTTGAGAAGATGCGACAGCTGGGGTTGGTCGCCTTGAAGAAAGGCGAAAGCTCTTACGCTGAATGGATGCTTAGCATTTAACGAAACAATTTTCCTAATTTTGTTATAATTTATGATATGTTTTTTTGACGTTAGGAGTTTGTCTCAAAAGTATGCTTTTAATGTTATCTACGGAGCTACATTTTTGGTGCGATTTTCGGCGTATAAATTTTTTTCCCTTCTAGATGACAGACTAGAGGAGTCGAGTTGTCAGGAATGCTTCCAAGTTTCATACATATTTTGCAATTTGCTCTGTATGGTCGTTGCTTGGGAGTTCATTTTACGAATGAATTTGTACTATATCATTCTTTCAAATTTATATATGTTATTGGGTTTTCTTTTTCTTTTTGGAGGGATGTAATTGTGTTTATTCATTGCGAGGTGTCACGTTTACGACTGGTAATGATTCTTCGTCTTGTATATACTTGATTTGTACCATAATTTTGTGATTATACTGGCTACATGGACTTAAAGCGTAATATATAATTATTAATTATCAATATGATTTTGGTTGTTCTCTGTTTAGTGTTGTTGGTGTAACCTGCAGGTCCCCCGAAACTCAAGCGGACGAGATTGCGTGATCAAGATTGTCCTTTCAAGGATCCCTTACAATAATGATTTCATATACATATATTCAAACGGAAAATGAAAAATGGAAAATAAAAACCCAAGAGGAAAAAAACAATTCTTTTCGTAATGCGCTCATCACGCTTCCTATCCACTAATCCTGCAGGATCTTGTTCTTGTACTCTTCGAAATCTGGCAACATCCGCCGCAATCGCTTCCTCAACAACACTCGCTCTTCGAAAATAGCCTTGGCCGCCTCGAGCTGTGCCCGGCGACGCTCTGTATGCAATAACCTGTCGGTCTCCTTCTGCTTCTCGTAGTCCTGCTCCAATAGTGGGATCTCCGCCTTTCTGAACGCACGCTCGAGATGATCGACGCGCTTGGCAGTGATGCGCAGCCGTTCCGCCATATCCCGGGTCTTCTTCTCGGTCTGCTCGATCTGCACCTCCCGCAGCTTGGTGGTATCCATTGCCTCGAGCTTCTCTTGGTCGATTTTTATGCCCTTCGAGATGATCTCGTCCGCAAGCTTCCGCTTCTCCTGTTCCTTGATCGCCTCCTGCTCACGTTTGATCCGCTCCAGTTCCCGCTTGCGCATCTCTTCCGCCAGCCGCTTCTGCTCGGCAAGTTGTTCCTGTTGCTGGCGCAGCGCCCTCTTTTTGGTCTCATCTTCCTCGCGCTTGAGCAGGATCGTCTCTGCCTCCTTAGCACGGCCCTCGACGATGTTCTTGCGGATGAGTGCGGCCTCGTGCTCTTGCTCCGCGCCCGCGATCGCACGCTCGATTGCGGCTTCCTTCGCGAGACGGCGCGACTCGAGGTATTCCTTGTCGACGAGGTTGATCGTCACGAAGAGAGTCTTGCCGAGGCGGGACAGCTCCGTCCTGACGATGTCGCTGGGGGTGGGTTGCAACTGAACCACGCCCTCGGTCGCGGCCTTGGAGGTCGCGTAGACGTCGCTTTCGAAAGTGATTGTGTCCTCAGCGTGATTCACGTGGATGGACAGCTCGCCCTTCTTGCACCCGTTCATGATGAACTTCTCGATCGTGGTCGGCGTGATCTCGAACGGTGCGGGAAAGTTGACAAGCTTGACGACGAAGTCAAGCTTCACGGTGTCGTAGACCTGAGAGAGTTGCTGGAACAGGCGCGTGAGGATGACTTGATGCAGCGGCTGGACGTATCGCGCGAGCTCGGGGTCCTTCACGATCTCCGAGATAATCGGCGAGATCTTCTTGCAGATGCTGAGCGGGTGAAACTCGACTTCGAGGATGGTGTACAGGTCTCTGATCTCGGGGCTGACGCGGGAGAGGATTCCCTTGGCGAGTGCCTCCTTGAGGAGCGTGGCGCGGGTGGGCGTCTTGGGCAGACCGAGGAGGCCGGACAGGCGCGCGTTCTTGTGCTTAGACTCGTCGCCGTCGAACACGCCGGCGCGGAATCGGGAGACGTTGATGACAGGGATGGCCAGAGCCGATAGGAGGACAAGCGATGCACCCTTGGTGATATCGTCGTCGGATATATTCTTGCTCTGCAGGCGGATGCTGTAGTACCTGCTGGCCGACGAGGCGTGGAATAGGTAGTTGTCGCTGACGAGAAAGATCTTAGTGAGCTTCTCGTAGTAGTTCGCCATCATGGCCGGTTTGGGAGGGCGCTTGGAGATGGTGAGCAGAGTGTGAATGTCTTCGACGGAGCGGAACGCCTCTTGCCAGAGCTCGAGCTCGACCGCCGCGTTAAGCTGCGCGAACCGGGTATCGAGATGTCGCTGGAGTGTGTCAGGGTCGTTGAGGTTGATCGCGTGCACCTGGGAAGAGTTTTTCGAGGCGCTCTGGAGATGGTTGCGGAGAAGTTCGCACAGGCGGCGGAACTCGGTTTTGCGTGTGTACTTAAGGCAGAACTGGAAGGCTTGGGTCGCGGTGTTCTGATACATAATCTCGAGTCGGGCATTGTTCCGAAGAATCTCCAGCACTGTCCTGTAAGCTTCCCAAAGAAACTTGAGCCAGGGCGTGACAACGGCGCGGTCAGTGCGATCCTTGCTCTGCTCGGTGGAGACGGTCGACAGTAGGATTGACTCGGGTGTTTCGCTAGCTTCGAGATCATCGATCGCGTCAAGTGTGATACGATCGGCCTGCGCCTGCGCTTCCGTGACCTTGTCCTTGGAGAGATCAATGAACCTCTTGAGAACAACCTGTGGGCGGACGGGACACGTTAGATCATAACTAGCAAATGTACAACGCGAATCAAGTTTACCTCTATGGATCCAACCGACGTATTCTGAGCGACATTCTTGTAGGTGTACAATCCCTCTTTGGCGAGCTTGCCCTTGCGAAGTTGAACACAGAGCTCGACAAATCGTAACATGATTGGCTCAAGCGAGGTTATCGGTGTATTCCGCGTGCGCTTCGAAGTGATAATGTCGTGAAGTAGACTCAGCGCATCACCCGACTGTTCGACTGCGAGGAGCTCCTCGGCACGCTACATAGAGTAACCCATCGTCAGTATATAACGGATTCTCCCATATAATCGAGCGAAAAAGGACGATCAACGAACGCAGGCAGTCGATCGCAGCGCTTGCGTAAATGCGCATCTCGTACCTTCAACACATTTTCCGGACGGACGTGAGGCGCCATGCTGGGTGGTATTCGCAGCGGACAAAAACTGTAAAGTAAGAGGAAGGTCGGACGTCCAGACGAGGTGAAGACGTATAGTACGAGGACTGATGGGAGTGCGGATTGGTCTCTGTCGAGTCGACAGATGCTATGTCCAGGTTGCAATTTTTTTCTCGTGTGCTTGTGCCTTGTCCAGCGCGAGGATATTTTGTCGTGTGGGCACAAGCGCGGCATTTGCGCGCTAGTTATGGCAAAAGGAAGTATCTGCGTATATGCCTTAAGTGTATATAGCATTTGGTATCATATTTACCCGGCGCGTCGTTTAGGGGTAGCGTCAGCATGACGCTACCCCTGGGAGCGCGCGAAGTTCCCTTGGACGGATCCCGGCGTGTACCCTTGTACTGACACTGCACCTCATCGTCAGCGTCCGCGAGGTGGGGGGGAGCGGCTACACCTGTCGCACCGTTTTCTTGCTCTGTGATACTTCTCCTGATCCGGTCTCACCGCCCTCTGCCCGGGTCCTGTTCTCCGCCCGCTGGCTTGTCCTCCTCCTTCTCGCTCTCTTCGGTCTCTCGAAGTCTCCCAACCCCTTCTCCGCTGGTGGTCTCGATCGGCACTGATCAGAAAAGGAGGTCGTATCGTGCAGCATCAGCCTACCCCCGTGTCGCGTGCTTGTCCGTTCGATCGATCCATCACCATCCAATATCAACCTCAAATCAGGCAGTCGATTTTGAAGACCAAAAATTTACGGTCCCAAGTAGTTGCTGACCAGACGAACCCATCGAGGGAGGGATCATTGCTTGATCTTCGACCCTGAGAACACTCTTCGCTTAGAACACTCGAATTTCCTCGTTATTCGCAGTGCAGAGGACCCCAGAGCACGCAACAAATCGCAAATTAATTATATTCTATTTAATAGATTCATAAGGCAGTTCGCAACGATGGTTGCCGTGGGAAACGCAGGCGCCGTGCGTGACAAGAAGCAATCCATGGCGGAGCTCAAGCTGAAGCGTTTGAACGATCTGAATGCACGGTTGAGGGAGGATTTGAACCGGCCCCGAGTGCGAACTTCGGAGGCCTGCCAATCGTGAGTGTGCGCCGATGCGTGAGGTGGTGTGGATAAATTTGCTAATGAATTATCTCGTGTTTGTATAGAGTCATACAATATACGAAGAACACGAGGGACTTCATGGTGCCGAGCTTATGGGGCACGATCGACAAGCGGGAAGATCCATATAATCCCCCAACGGAAAGTGGATGTTGTACGATGATGTAAGATAATAATAGACTGTCGGAGAGTCGAAGTCATAGCGAAGGAGTATGAGTCGAATGCTAGGCATCGTTTTATTTTCCTTTCAATGTTGGAGCACAGTATTTGGCCATTGGTTTGGGGAGCCTAGGCTCGTTTGGTTTGCCAAAATAGGTATAATTTGTGTATAGGCGCATATATTCCGTCCACTCGCCGTAGTTTTGTTTGGTTCATTTGGTCGTCTGTTACATTCTTCATTTCACTTATGTTAATTGGATGTTAGTTGGATGTATATACTGTTATGTGTTCTTGTGTGTCGTATGTCATGCTTTGTGTCGTTATTTGATTTTGGTCTCTAAATTTATGACTTTGATGTCTTGGAATTTATATCATGGGTGTTTGTGAGAAATTGTCCATACTGGCACATCCACGACCGAACTCTGGGCTTGATGTTCGGATCGTTCCCCAGAACTAATATCCAACAATAACGGCAGCAGCAGGCGCCCCACTCGCTCCATCGCACCATCAAATGAATCAAGTTTATGAATGTAATACCGCCTGACATGCCAATTCCATTTTTATCATTACTACTGCTATTATTCAAATATAGCCAATGGCCGTAAAAACCTATCCAACCCTAACGTAAACAGTTCATTATTAACGCCGGCCCCATTCGCGTGCTCTACTGGACTTAATGGACTAAACACCAGCACACATCCTAGTCAATATCGTACACACATAGAAAGGCAAAATTGAAGGGGTGCCGATACGTACTTCTTGACCACGTATTCCACGTACAGCCCCGCGTAAATCTGCTCCAGAATCGGTCGGAGACCGTCAACTTTGAGGTCCGTAATCATCACGAGCCTGATGTTCGTCTGCGTCTCGTAAAAGTGTAGTTTATACTTCGACGTCCGGAATGCGAAAAATGCTTCTTTCCTAGGATGAGCATGTCAGCTTCCCGACCCCAATTGTAGACGGCTGGAAGAGGAGGGGAAATCGATCATACTCTCCGGCTAGCTTTGTGACGATATTCCTCAGCGAAAATACGACTCCAAATACCAATTTGGCGTCATCGTCCACGCTCAATCCTCCTCCTCCTGTTGCAGCCCCCTTATTGTCGACTTTCGCTCTATCTCCGCCGCCGCGTATGCTCGACGCTTCGCTTGATGCGCCGGATTTGGGTCGGAGTTGCCGGTGGGGCCGCTGGAAGTCTCTATGGTAGATGCACTCGCCTGGAGAGTGATGGGACGGGATTAGCACAAGTGATGACAAGAGATAAGCAGAAGAAACAAAGTACTCACAGTGCCGATCGAATATCCAGAAACTGTAGATCGTCATAATGTGTTATCGAAACGTGAATGTATACTTATGTAGTGGTTGATTCCTGAACTTTGATTCACGCGTGTTGGGCCTTGATCGCCGAGTTCGCAGTGAAGAGGAGTTTATTGTTGCTGCTGTGGACGAGAATGACACAAACGCGATTGCGTTCCACAGATATGGCGCAACTTTGACGTCTAGGTTGGAAGTCATAATTGCGGCCGTTGCATTGACAGCGCACAAATCGCTGGCTGGTGCGTTTATTCAGGGACCCCTGGTACTAATATTTAACGCGCTTAGATCTCTCTCATGTTTTCTTCATGATGAGCATATGAGTAAATATCCAAAGATAAAATCGTTTAATTGGCTAGATGACGGAGGAAAGCAATCGCGTGATGCGCCTCAGCATACCGTGGAGTCGGACTCGGATCATAGATCCGAGGCTTCAACATTCGGTGAAGGCTCGTACTCGCGAGCGTTGGCCGAGCTGGCGGGAGATGATCCACCGCGCGACATGTCAAAGAAGACCCTGCGACCATATTGTTTCGGTATAACTTCACGTATCTCCGCCGTCACGATAGAACTGGTCACTCCCCATAATTATGTCATTTACCCAAATCTGGTTTGCTGTGTAGTAGTATTACCCGGTAGATCAGCTTTCTAAGTCCAATTGAGCGCTTGCGACAGCAGGGTGGAGAAATAACGGTGCGAGCCGCACACCGCTTACGCTGCCTAATCAAGGGATCTTTCAAGCAGACGGTCGACGGTGGGCGCGACCAGCTGGGCCTCATCATCGGCCATTCACACAACGCAAAATCGCCACGAATCCGCATTGGCGAAGGTCAAGCGTTACCTTCCTCCACTTCAAGGAATTTAGGTAAGCGGATATTGGGATTGCTAGTTCTTCTGCTATCGATAATCTTGGTGCCGAGTTCATTCCATTGCTCCGGCTCCGATCGCTCCGACCAACCTCCCTTCGGCGATCGGTGTCAGAAATAATGAGCATATTCCGGAACAATGTACCTCCACCAATCACAATTTCCTCCGCTGACGTCCCCCCTCCATCCGTAACTCCAGCAGACAGACAGTACATTATCTCGGCCTCTTTCGTCGATAACCATTCTCGCGGCGATCCCGGCCACGGCGAGAGCAGCGATGCCGCGCAAGCACTACGACGTGGCCCGGTCGAAATTTCCCGGTACGGCTACGCGCTGCTTGATGCGCAACAGATTGAGACGGGCCTGAGGAGTCCGAAGAGACATCATAAGCGGATACTGAGCGAGCAGCGGGAGGTGAAGGTGCGTTCTTGAGTTCATTTGAGAGTGTCGATTGAGACTTAACATGTGATATTCCTTAGGAGACTCTCAACGCCAATTTCCGGAAAGATGGTGATACGCAGGTGATCAATCAGTACCTGATCAAGGAGGAGATTGGACGGGGGTCGTATGGTGCCGTGAGCCGGGCGATAGATACGACAACGAACGAGGTTTATGTGGGTGGCAGCCTTGTGGCGAGGGGATCCTTTGGTTTAATTGGAAGGTTGACTAACTGAAGTGCAGGCAATTAAAGAGTTCTCAAAGTCACGTCTACGGCGGCAAAATCGATCAGCAATCTTGAAACAGCGGTCCACGGGGTTCGGGAGAATGCTATCGCCGGGACTACCGCCGCGGCCGCAGACTGCGAACGAGCAGTTGAGGAACGAGGAGGGGAGCAATCCGTTGAATTTGATACGACGGGAGGTCGCGATTTTGAAGAAACTCGGTCATGTTAATGTTGCGAATATGATAGAAGTACTGGACAATCCGCGCGGGGATTCCTTGTACATGGGTAAGTTGGGGTTGTGACTAAACCTTTGTTTTTGTCGTCGACACTAACGTATTCAAGTTCTCGAATGGTGCAGCAAAGGAGTAGTCATGAAAGTCAACTTAGATGCCGCCGCCGAGCCGTACGACGAAGAGCAATGCAGACTGTATTTCAGGGACCTAATTCTGGGTATCGAATATTGTAGGCACCGAACTCCATTACCCCACACCTGACACAAGTATCCCGCTAACCCACAGCACAGTACATTCGCAAGGAATTGTCCACCGCGACATCAAACCCGACAATCTCCTCCTCAACGACGAAAACGTCCTCAAAATCGTCGACTTTGGCGTCTCGGAAATGTTCGAAAAAGACAACGACGCGATGTCCAAATCAGTCGGCAGTCCTGCGTTCATGGCGCCCGAGCTGTGCGTCGTCCCTCGGGTGGATTACTCCGGGAGGGCGGCGGATATCTGGTCTATGGGCGTGACCCTGTATTGTTTGGCTCTTGGGCGGCTGCCATTTCAGAAAGCAAATGTGTTGGAGCTATATCATGCGATTATTAATGACGGGTGAGGTGCCGCGTATGAGCTTTGAGTGCTCAAAATTGTTGTGCTAATTTACTATTGTATAGGTTTTCAATTCCGAAAGAGACGAATCCTCAATTAGTCGATCTTTTAAATAGGTTACTGGAGAAAGACTTTCACAACCGCATCAAGATGTCGGAGTTAAGAGTAAGGTTCCACCCCTCCTCTCCATCAACACCGCTAACGCACGCAGGAACACCCATGGGTCACCCTCAACGGTCTCGATTCTCTCCTCTCAGTCGAGGAAAATACCGCAACCGGTATTTCCAAAGTCACCCAGCAAGATATCGACCGCGCCATCAAAGGCATACGTGGGGTATTCAACGTCGTCCGGGTAGTCAACAAGCTCCAAAAACAGCAGCGTGGGAGGATGCAGATCCAGCAGTTAGCGGTATCGCCTCCTAGATCGTTGTCCACGTCTACGTCGGGGTCGCAGGTGCAATCTGGAGCTCAGACGCCATTCTTCGGAGTGTCGAAGGAGGACGTTATGTACTCGCTGCGATCGTTTCATGAGGGCCTCAAGCTGCGATTGGCGACGCTGAATTTGTTGGAGGAGGAGGAATTGTCAGAGGAGCAGCAGTTGCAGGCGACGGAGAATGCGGTGGTGCTAAGCCACCGTCAGGAGAATAGTGCGGACAGCCTTGAAGTGCAACTCGAAAGCGCGCAGCAGCATGGGATCATTTCACGGCTGGAGCAGGAAGCTTGCGGGATCGCGGCTGGTAGATCGAGGAGTCTAGACGTGTACGATAGGAGACCGTTCGCGGAAGAGAAGAAGGACGGGGAAATTCAGGCTGAAGCCATGGCGAACAGCGAACCAATGCTAGATGGAGGAGCAGGAGGTACTGCAGTTATGGTTTTAGAGAGCCCTTGAGTGGAAGAATAGAACGCTGAAAGATAAGAGGCAAAAGAAAAGAAAAAAGAAAAGCAATTTTTTGGAGAACAGCATCGAGGATCCGGCGTTCATTCATTTCATCTGCTTTGCATTTTAGTTCGCGTTGATGTAACCGTGTACCTTTTTGGTTTTTAGTTGTCAAATTTCCATGTGTTGGTATGAAACTTTGTATGTATTACAAGATGGGTGACTTTAAGTCTTACGTTACGTTTAAAATTAAACTACATGCCATTGGACGTCATGTTATCTAGCTTGTTTGAGCTATATTTCGATGCATATGGAGTAAAGGAGGGACGTACTGTAATTTCGTCGAGCCCTCCTCCCGCGAAGAGCATTAAATGAGACGTTTGTGTCTTAATTGATCAGGTGTTGTGTATTGCGGGATATATTATAACTTGCAGATGTAATCTTCTTGACGTTGACAGGACCCCTTGTGTTTCACGAGTCTTAAAGCGTGCGTTCTCGGAGTAGATTCCTTGTTCGCGACCTACGCAGCTGACGAGAGGGCTGCCGTTCTCCCTTCGTTCACGGAAACGTGGACGTTAACACACGCAGAATTTAACGAAGGGTCCAGACAGACGGAACCTTCCATGCGAACCGTCATTACAAGCACAAGTACAGCACACCAAGTTTGTAGTATTTCCAGCGACTGGACTGAAAATTGCAGTTGCTTCGAACGGGTGAGGCGCATGCGAGAGCAAATTGCTTGCTGGGCATTGGTTTTATACTGTACATACTGTACATGTTGTACATGCACGAAATGGCACCTGTTGGCACCGGTTGTGCTGAATCTTTCCTTGTCGCGACTGGACTGGCTTGACTGACGCCCGGCCGAATCCCCGGTCGGACAGCAAGGTCGTCGTCGTCGTCATCGTCGACGCTGACGCAATCGCTCGTTGTCTGCTATCTCCCGCGAATAGCATGAATGTGATCGTGAGAATTCCTTGGCGGGTCTTTATCTCGTGAGAACAATACCCACAGACCACGGGAGTGCCAAGCTGTTTTCCGTTTAGTTTCGACCGCGTTGCTGCGTTGGGGATCGTGAGTTTCTACGGGCGCGGGGCATAATCGGGTGCGTTCGAGCGATGTTCTGACCCTGTCTTGGGGGGCGAGCACGTAAACGAGCGACCTGATTGCAGTTTGGTCAAAACGCGCCGCACTACTGTACGCTGGAGGGATGACGGTATCGTCGTCCCTCTGCCCTTGGTCATTGTGTGTGCGTGACTGCGAATTTCTCCGCATCCACACCGAATAGCGAGAAATTGTGCATTGTACAGCATCATGCTTCTTTGAGACAGACACCTGGGAAAACGCAAATTGAAAGTAAACGGCTTTAAATTAACGAGACGATGATCGTCGTTGTTTCGCTTCTGGCAGGTTTTGGCATAGGTGCGCAAGAGGGGTTCCGCCGATCGCCATACAAAAAAAAGTGCTGCACACTGCAAAGCACTGCAAAGTCGTACGCTTCCGTCGTAGCCTCCGGAGAACACGAGACAAGAAATCGCAGATGAGCTTGTTTGAATCTGACGTGCTCGTTCCTCGCTTGAGCGTGATACCAAGGAATGCGGTCCTGGGCGCTCACAGCTTAGCGAGCCGTTCCTAACCTCGCAAAACCCCCCCAAAGGCTAAGTTGAACGCTATTATCAACAGTGTATGTGAACCGCCGACGGATTCAGTGGCGACGAGTGGACACGCTCCCACCCGTTCGGACCAATTCATTTAAAAAGGCACATGGACCGCGAATCACGAGGCGGCGATTCCAAGAGCACGCGCGCGACAAACACGAACACGGACGGGCAGCGGTGCAGAAATGACACGATCACTCGTTGCCATGGAAACTGCTTGCGTCAATTTTTTTTTTCCCCAATTCTTAGTTCAATGCACAGTAGAGGCTAGCTGCATAGTAAAATGATGGCAACGCCATCAATCGCGTGGTTGCGACACTTGCGGCACAGTTAACAACCGAATCCTGTTGTGGGGTACGGGAGGGGCCAGGCCGGCAGCCACGAACATTTTGACGGCCGACCGCAGTCGTTGTTGGGCCGACCTCGTGCAGATCTGCGCGGGTCTCAGAGCCGAAGTGGTAATATCCTTGAGCCAGTTGGGTCGGATAGATTACGGTGGATGAAATGGCTGACCTGAGCACCGGGTACTGCCTGGCGTCCGGCACACAGGACTAGGGTTTTGTGCCGGCCTGGTACGGTGCTCAGCCACGCAGTGAGGCGTACTCGTTGCGCCACGCTCGTTCGCCAGTCGTCTTCTGCCTGCGCCTGCCCTGCCCAGCGGAATTCCCAGCTGCCCGCTCGTGCGTGTGCTGTGTAGGTGCTCTTCCCTCTTTTCCTTTTCCTCCTTTTCCTCTTCCTTTTCTTTTCCTCTTCTCCATCGCCTGTGTTTCCAACCTCCATTGAAGCTCTTCTTGTCTGCGCTTGCTCTATCCCTCCTCTAGGGCTTTTTGCCCGTCGCGCGCGTTCTCTGTCTCTCGTCTCTTATCGTCTGTCCTCAGCCGGTAGAGCATTTAGTAGAGCAGGTTTTCCTCCTTTTTTTTTCGCACTCTCCTCGCCGCTCTTCTAGTTCCTTCTACTACCTGCTATTATACATTCGATATTTGACATATATTACGCGTGGAGACGGAATCGCCTTATAGTCGGCTGCCAGAAAGTGCATGATTCGATACAATTTCTGTTCATATTCAATTACGCGCGGACCGTCCATTATGTTTTGATCACGGCCTTCAACCCTGCAGTCGGAATCTCCGTCATATCACTTGCACATCTCCCCTTCTAGTTGCCGCTTTCAGTTTCGAGATATCAGTCAGCCAAGTGCTCCGCCATCGCCACAGTCCAAGCAGCAGATTTCTTCTTATTGCTGCTTACGTCAGCGCCTGTCTCATCGACCACATCTATTTCTATTCTCTCTACGCTCATCCTATACGCTCAATCGTTGTCGACCTGAAATGCAAAAATTCAAGTCTGAATTCCCCTCTTCTCGATCTAGCTCCGTTAGCCGACAGAACTCAGTCACCAAGCTTCCTGTGGCAGTGGGCAAGGATGGGTGGACGCGATTCGCAGTTTCCGAGGATGGCAAGACCCACCAGCACTTCCTCAAGAGCTCGAGGCGCCAAGAGCGGTTGACCAGCATGCTACGCGAGATGCTTGGCGCAAAGAAGAAGGAGGACGTTGACGACCAGTCTCAGAATCTCAGTCTGATATCGACGTGGGTCAAGTCGCAGAGGGAGCATGGTGCGTCTGCGAAGAAGGATGCGCTCACCGCGCCGACTTCGCTGGTAGAAAAGTACGGCAAGTGCCATGAGGTTATTGGAAAGGGTTAGTTGCAGCTTGTGGATTCCTGTCATATTTGAAACTAGTTGTGCTGACTTTTGCTACAGGCGCATTTGGAATTGTACGAATATCACACAAGGTTGATCCAAAAAATGGGATGAGGGAGCAACTATATGCTGTCAAGGAATTCAAGCGCCGACCTACTGAGAACGTCAAGAAATACACCAAACGACTGACGTCTGAGTTCTGCATCTCATCCTCGCTTCGCCATCCGAACGTTATTCACACTCTCGACCTGATACAGGACGAACGGGGCGAATATTGTGAGGTCATGGAATTCTGCGCCGGCGGCGACCTCTACACTCTCATTCTCAGCTCTGGCCGACTCGAAGTGGTGGAAGCCGACTGTTATTTTAAGCAGCTGATGCGCGGCGTCGTGTACTTGCATGAAATGGGCGTTGCCCATCGCGATCTGAAACCCGAGAACCTGTTACTGACACAAAACGGCGCGCTCAAGATTACGGATTTCGGTAACGGTGAGTGCTTCCGCATGGCGTGGGAGCACGATGTGCATCTGACAAACGGTGTCTGCGGTTCCGCACCGTACATCGCGCCGGAGGAATACACCGAAGACGAATTCGACCCCCGACCGGTGGACATCTGGGCTACGGGTGTGATCTACATGGCCATGCGAACGGGCAGGCATCTGTGGAAAATCGCGAAGAAGGAAGAAGACGAGTTTTACATGAAGTATCTGGAAGGTCGGAAAGATGAGGCTGGGTACGAGCCTATCGAGCAGCTTGAGAGAGTATGTTGTTTTGCATTGTGTATTTTGGTAGACACACTTCTAACGTCCATGCAGGCACGGTGTAGAAACGTCATCTACTCGATTTTGGACCCGCACCCCGGTCGCCGAATCACTGGAAAGCAAGTCCTCAACAGCGAATGGGGTCGTGAGATAGTTGTATGCGAAGCCGGGGAGCTGGGTACATGAGATGGCCCCTGAGATGATAAATGGGAATCATGTTTATATAATGTATCATGATGCGTGTTTCAGTCTGATCGAGAGTTCTATAGAAGGTCATATCATATATGAGTGTATCCGGTTGTTTCTACAGTGAAAATTTTTGGGGTGCTAATCCGGGTGGAGGGACTGGGGGCGGAGGAAATGATGTTTTTATACGCCTACCTATTGTTATGTATGGCGGCTAGTAGTTCTGGCAAATTTTGCGCGAATGAATGATTGAATGTATTATTTGATATTTTTTTTATGGAGTTAGATTTGACTTAAAGTTCGTTGACATTTCCGATGTCTCATTGAGCGTCGACCATCGTCGATAACTACGTTCGTTACACTCGAGGGTGCATATGTTTTAGTGCGTCTATTGCATTCTTTCGTATGTTGCATGCCGGCATGGGTGGGGTTCTAGCTCGACGCTGTGGAAAAGGATTCAGTTGATCGATGATTGGGGGTGTGCGCGTGTAATATGTATATTTACTAAGAGGACTTTAATAATAATACTGTAATCTACTTCTAATTTTTCGATTGTTAAAACTTTTCGGGATCCAGAATTCTTCATTATGTCGGATTTACTGATTTCTTGGACGGTGTCGGTTTGGCGAGATGCTGTGGAGGTTCAGCGGCGTTTCCTAGTAACACACCGCGGCGTTCCTAGTATGTAACACACCTAAAGCTTCATAATGCACTGCTTCATTATGTACTTTGTATTTCATGGCAAATATCACATATGACATTTAGCTGCTGGTTTCCGTGACATGGCGGGTAATCTGAGCTTTCGCCTGCTGTTGCTTGGAAATGGGGAAAGGGTTTCACGGAAAGCGCGTCGTCCTCGTATGCGTGGGAAATCCAGAAGTCTAGCTAGAGTATTTGTCTACGTCACTTAACTACTATCTTCCAAACCGAAAAGAGCCATTTCTCACCACTCAGATTTTTCAGTTCCATCGCAAAGAGTCATAGTACTCATGGCTCCAACTTACTCCTCCGATAAACTAGTAGTGAACGGTAAGTTCTCGTGCAGTTAGTTATACATGCCAGATACTGAATCTACCGGGATCACAGCATTCCCTCTGTTCGAGCTCGAGTCATATATACAAGGATACGCAGGTCAAGTCACCCCCAGCTGACGTTTCCCCTGTTCCTGCATACTGACTGTCTCTCACAGGTCGCAATGCGATAGATCGCCTCGTATTCATCGCTCAGGTCTGCCCCGTCCTCGCCAAGGACGCGCTAGCTCTCGCGATAACCCACCTGAAAAAGACGTCCGACGTCGGCCGGTACGAAGACGCCGTGGAGAAACTCAAGACCCTTGACCCGTCGAACCCGCTCGCGACCGTGGATCAAACGTGGGTGGAGGCCGTGAACAAGGAGGTGCGCACGGTTGGCGACAAGCTCGAGCTCGAGCTCAAGAGCTACAAGAACAATCTGATCAAGGAGAGCATCCGGATGGGTAATGCGGAGCTGGGCGATTTCTACTTTCGGATCGGAGACCTGTCGAGCGCGAGCAAGTACTACGCGCGGCAGAGGGAGTACTGCACCACGCACAAACACATCGAGGACATGTCGATGGACTTGATCCGCGTCGCGGTGTACCAGCAAAATTGGTCACAGGTCGAGACTGCGATGGCGCGGATTGATTCGCTGCCGTCGAAAAAGGAGGAGATTGAGCCGTATTTGAAGGCCGTGCGGGGGCTGTGGTCACTGGCACAGGGGAACTTCCAGGCCGCGGCATCGATATTGCTCGAGGTGAAGGTCGAGTCGCTGGGTAGTGCTGCAAGGCTCGACAATAAGAGTGCATCATCGACGTACAGCATTTCGGAGTTCGTAACCGTGAACGATATTGCGGTATACATCGGTCTGTGCACGCTAGCGTCATATGGCAGGAACGCGCTGAACGACTTGCTGGATAATAACGCGAATTTCAAGGAGATTCTCGAGTCGGAGTCGCATGCGCGGACGCTGTTGGACTCGTTCATTTGGTTTGATTATAACTCGGTTTTCAGCACGCTGGACAAACATAAGAATGACTACTTGCTCGACATTTGGCTTTCTGATCACGTCGATAAGTTGTTTGACAAGATTCGTGAGAACTGCTACGTCCAGTATGTGAAAGGATACAAACGGGGATATTTGTCAAAGATGGCATCGCGATTTGGAGTGGCGGAGGAGAATGTGGAGGACGATCTTACGGCGCTGATACAATCCAAGAAGATTGGCGTCAAGCTGGATCTCGACAAGAAGGTAATGCCTACGTTTATGTTTTTTTTTAATTATGTGAGTCACCACTAATCGGTTGTAGTACTTTGTGGACAAGTCAACAGATGAGCGCGCTGAGGTGTACGACAGCGTAATGTCGATCGCCAAACACTATGAACGCAACGCACGGCTGCTACTCGTGAACGTGGGAGTCATTAGAGGCGGACTAGAGATCAACGCGAAACAGTCGAGCACAGCGGAGCAGAAGAAACGGTCAGCATTGGTTTAGAGGGATAGTGGATTGGTGCGAATGAATGTGAGAGCATAAACAATATTGTACATAACTATGAGCATGAATGCATCGGTGTCGTTACTGCTATTTACATATCTACGGTACATGATTCCACTCTTGGCCTTATCGTACATCTGCCCGGCTGCCTTTAACTGGCCCCCTTCCTGGCTTGTTCTTCTGCGATTTTGTCCGTGGCTCCATCGGTCCGCTGCCAGCTGTTCACGTCGTTGAGAATGCCTTCCAAGCTCCACTCGCCGGTTGGCATTGCGTCTAGTGAAGTGCACAGTCCTTCCTGTTCCCACAGCTCAATACCTGTCCAGGCTATCATCTTGCCGTTGTCGGTGCAGAGTTCAGGCGGAGGGCAGTGCAGATTCCAGTTTGACGGAAATGCATCCTTGAGCCTGGAAGAAGTTAGAAAGCTAATTGAATTAGTGCACACGAAGATCTACGCACTTTCTTCGCAACGTCATGTTTGATCCCACGCCACCGGAGCAGACAAGGTCATTGATGACATTCAACAAGCTCGCAGGTAACTTCGAAATCGCAAACTTCATTCTCTCAACCGCATGCTGGAATATCACATCTTGTATCTGCTTCGCAATCACCTGCGTCTCCAACTCCGTGAGTTTGTCCAGCCCACCTTTATTTGCAACCCCGCGCTTCACCATCGACACAAAGGGCGCAAACGAAAACGCCGCGGTCTGCGGTCTCCCAGGTTTCGGTCTCATTGGCACCATTACCGCAATCCCACATTTCCGCCCTATCTCGTCGTCGTTCAACCTCTCATACACGCCCTGCTCTACCAACGCCTCGTACTTATTCACCAGTCTCTCAAGCTCTGGCCCAATCATATTCCCTTCCAAACCGAGCTCCCTCGCACACTTATCGATGGCATCCCCCATCGCGATGTCCAGCGTATTCGCCAAAATCTCGTGTTCTAGCAAACTCCGCGACAGCACCATCATCGTATGCCCCCCACTCACCAACAGCGACAGGAACGGGAACCGCGGAGCCTCCCCGTTGGTAAGCAGCCGGGGAGTGAGCAGGTGCGCGAGCATGTGATGCACGCCAACCATAGGCACCTGCCACGCGATGGCCAGGCCCTTTGCGAGCTCGAGGCCAACAGAGAGGCAACCACGCATGCCTGGCCCGCGAGTCACGCATATGAGGTCCGGTCTGACGTCGTTATTGTCGCGGAGGACTTGTGCGACGAGGCGGCCTAGGTGTTCTTGATGGTGGCTCAGCGCGCGTGTCGGAACGATCCCGCCAAATTGTTTGTTGTCGAGAGAGGCAGTCAAGTAAGAGAGGAGGATAGGCGCCGAGGTGGGGGAGTGTCGGTCGTAGAGACAGACAGAGGTGTCGTCGCAGGAGGTTTCGATCCCGAGGACGATGTAGTTTCGGCGGCGTTGAGGTGGCAGCTGAGCTAGGTGTCGGGGCAGTCGTGCGGCGCCGCGGAGTCGCTCCAAGTTTCGTGAAGCGAACATGGGAGCTACGGCGTAGGCATTCGGAGATATATCTAATTGGGCCTGTAATAAGCGCCTGCCCTGATTGACGCCTCAGATAGTAGTCGTTCACGAGTGAATTGTGTATGGCTCATGAAATATGAATGTCCCAGGCCGGAGCGCCCGAATAAATTCCTAGGCTGCGAAGTCCCAATCACGTCCACCTTGAAAGGTCACGAAATCGGCGTAGGCATTTTTATTGTTTGCAATTACATGATATTCACAATGGAGGATCCATCTGGCCCAGAATCATCTCGACCCGGTCCCAAGGATGCGGCAAAGCACTTAGAGAAACTACAGCAACTCGATGAGGTATGCAAGAGCTAAGGGGGACGCTCTTTCAACCGCCTCACCCCAACGCTAATCGTTATATTCTAGCAAATAATCTCGTTGTTATCATCCGCGTCAAGTTCCCTATCCGCTCTTAATGAGCCCACCTGCACCACTGAGCAGTCCAAGGAAGAGTTCCAGAAACATATGCAAGAGTTCTTCGGTGGATTGGAAACCGTGACGGTTGGATTGAGGAGGGAGGCCAAGGCGCTTCAGGACGCGAACATTTTGACGGTGTCGATTAATACAAAGGCGGAATGGGTGGGTAGGCAGAAGGAGAAAGAAGGGTGCGAGGCTGCGGAGGGAGTGTTGAGCAAACTGGAGGAATTAGAGGAGTAGAAAGCCACGAGGAATTTTTTTCGCGGTTGAAAGGTCTCGCGAACTTTTCATCTCTACACGCCGTTTTGCCCGCGCTCCTACTCATATAGATCAAAGCGAGTCCTTACTTACGGGCCCTATGAACCTCATGGACTACACGTATGGTAGTGCTAGCCGCGGGGGACTATCTAGTTTGCTTTGCTTTGTCTCCTTGTGGAGCCAGCAGTCTAACGCGCGAAAGTCGCTGCCATAAGAAGGCGGACGAACAGCGTGGACATAGTCTGCAGCCGAGGCATGAAAAAATCGCAAGATGGATGGTGGATCTGCCATGAGATATCGGAATGTTTACATGTTTAACTATTATGCAAGTCGTTTTCGACACCGCAATCTTAGCGAGAAAATCAACCATAAGGTTCAAAATCCCCGATTATAATGCCATCTGCTCAAATCGATCTGCTCTCTTCCGATGTTGTTTTGTATTAATAATTTGCTATATCATGCCAATATACCATGCTTACTGTAACCTCCCGCAATCCCAGGTCCTCCATTATCGGTTCAGGGCCGGATAACAATGGGCGAGATTATCAATCAGTTCCCACGTCGATTCGTTCCAACCTAGCCAAGCGACTAAGTATTCCACGTCCTTTTGACTGGTTCACCGGAGCATGAGTGGGCGTAGGAGCTGAGGAGGAAGACATTGTCACGGAAGCTAATCAACAGTATCTGCTGATCATAGCCCACAGGCCGTTTTCCCTTTTCCAGTTGTCTTTCCATGAATCTAGCGTCGATGCGTAGAGCCAACTCTTGCATTGCTGGAGGATGTTCGGCTTGCCGTCATAGACCTGAACCTTGAGTGGGATTCGTGCGTGTGAGGTCATAGCCCTTCAATCTAAGACCCTTTTCCAACTGTCTTTCCATGTATCCATGTAGCGTGCATCCATTCGCAACGCAAGCGCTTGCATCTCTTCTAACGGTGTAGGTTTTACGTTTCGGCAAGTTTCGTCTATGATGTCAACCCATACGCGAGGTCCTCCGGAGGTTAATTGACAACCGCCTATACGTCAAGGGGGGGAAGTCCGAGTTCCATGTACGCCAAACTGACTTTCTCGGTTATACTCTGTCCACCGACGGCATCCAGATGAATGACGACAAGGTAAGGGCCATCCTGAATTGGCCGCAGCCCCAGAACCTGAAAGGTCTCCAGCGATTCCTCGGTTTCGCAAACTTCTACCGGCAAATTCATCAACGACTCAGTATCGCGGCAATGGCTGTCCCCGAAGTGTTGGTTTCCAATACCGTTTCTCGCATGGGTTCAAAATGGCTCAGATCTGTGGCAGCTGCGTCCTGGTAGCCTTGAGCATGTTCAACGGGGCTTCTAGAATACGAGGTCCCCTCCGGGACAATCACACCACCCTCGTCGTCCAAACGAACAAGTCCGCGGCTCACAGCACGCGCCAACGGATCTGCAGGTGCAGGAGCTCGAGAGGGCTGTACAGCAGGAATTGGCGCTGAGATGAAGGCTTTCTTGAGTTCACGAAAGCCCTCGACCATGGTCTCCGTCCAGTGGAACCGCGCACCATTGTTCCGTAAATGTGCGAACGCTTGTTGTTTCTGTGAATACCCATTTATGGACTGTCGATAAAAATTGGCAAAGCCGAGAAATCGCTGTAACCCTTTTACATTCGTCGGCGGCGGCCAGTCTTTGATCGCTTGGACTTTGTCATCGTTCATCGTGAGTCCTTCTGCTGCTACCGCATACCCTAGGAAGTCCGTTTTCGTGACCTGAAATTCACTTTTCTCGCCTTTGAGATATAGCTTTTTGTCGATCAATGGCGTTAGATCGTTGCGTCGATCTGGTAATCCAAACTCGTCGCGTCCCAGTCGAGCTCTCGCTGGACATTGCTCTTGGCGGATCGTGATTGGATCGGACCACACCGTGGAATAAATTTAGTCCCTATGTAATATATTTACTGGTGCCGATGATGCGGCAGGATCGGATAGAGCCAGGTTTCGGAGCGCAGAGTATCATGTAGAGCACGCAATACCGGACTCTCGTTCGTCGTCTTGGCGAGATGCTTTCCATCTTGTCTATGGAGTTCTCGGTCACCTACTTGGCAGATTTATAGCAGACTGTAATGAATGATCAGCTTGGACCCTCTCCGAGAACGAGGAGCTGGATCCAGTAAACCATAAACTAAATAAAGTTGTTCTGGAACGCCATACTCTAGCCCTATATTAAATAATTGCCGTATTAGGCTAGCGCTCTTTAGACATCGCTTCGCATCATTCGACTGGGTAAATTTTCTTGTTCATATTAAGATCGGTCCGATAAAACCAACACCATTAGGTGTATTACCAATCGGATTCAAATTCGCACGGACAGTTCTATAGAATTCTTGTCTTCTGCTTCGGACATAATGCCTTCCGAAATGCGAAGAGAACGCCCAACTGGCAAGCAGCTGAACCAGAAAGGTGACGAATTTGTACAGCTAGAAGGCAGGAGAAAACCGGACGCCTTATCATCTTCTTCATCCACCAAGAAGCGATCTTCAAAGCACGCACCGCAGGAGGTCTCATCTAAGAAGCCTGTCTCCAGATTCAGAGAAGTCGTTGAAGTCCCCAAGATCGAGAGGAGGGACCCCCGGTTTGAGAACTTGTCTGGAAAGTTTGACGAGGCCCAGTTTAGGAAGAACTATGCGTTTTTGGACGACTACCGGCAGTCGGAATTGAAAGAGCTTGAAACGAAGATCAAGAAAACTAAGAGTCCTTTTGAAGTGGAAAAGTTACGGAAAGAGTACCAGTCATTGGTGAGTGGCTGACTATTATTGAAATTATTCCATTGACGCTATCTTAACATGTGGTAGGAATCTAAGCTGAAGGCGGGCAAGCGCAAGGACTTCGAGAGGGAAGTTCTTAAGGAGCATGAGAAGAAGGAGCGTGAACTGGTTAAGCAAGGAAAGAAGCCATACTTCTTGAAGAACGGTATGAGATTGAATCATAGCTTCGTTCTATTTTGGAGACTTACTAACCGGTCGGTCCAGCTGAGAAGAGGAAACTGATATTGACGAAGAAGTTCAGCGAGATGAAGAAATCCGAGGTGGATAAGGCTATACAGCGAAGAAGAAAGAAAACCAACGCGAAAGAGCGGAAACAGATTCCTTTGTCACGTAGGGAATAGGGACGAAAGCAATCTGTGTGTTCATCTGTCATGTCTATCATATCATTATGTCCGGTGTTACGGTTCTTTCGGATTTGTATTATAATGGACTATAATTGGCCCTTTTATCTTACATTCATTCATCTTCCACATTCAATCCTCTGTTTATTACTTGGCAGCCTTCTCCTTCTCCACCCAATCTTCCCAAGAACCGTGATAGTTTCCTCTCCTGTCGTAACGTAAACCAATCAATTAGTAACACATTCTGCGACATCCAATCAATCAATGAATAGAATAGCTTACTTTTTATATCCAAAATTTCCTGCCAACTCCTGAGCATAATTGCATCTAATTCCACCGAGGCAGTAAAAGATCAATTCCTTCTCCTTGCTGGGCTTGGGAAAGCCGAACTTGTCCTCGAACTGCTCCTCTGACAGATTCAGTGCATCTGGCGAGGACTTGTACGGGATGTTTATAGCAGTGGGGATAAATCCTTCCTGAGCCAGTTCCTGTGGCTCACGCACATCGACTAGTATCTTATCCTCCTCCGGATTTAATGCAAGTTTCTTAATCTGTAATCGGATTAGCCAGGCGATCAAAACTTATGGGCAGCGTCGGTATCGCTTACGTCTTCGTACACATACTGCTTTGGAACCTCCGCCGACGCAAGTTTCGATTCGAAGCGGCGGAAGACGGTTGAGCTCGTAAACCTGTTGTTCTTGTATCGGATGATATCAAGTCGGGATCTCGCTCTCTGTTGCTCACAGACAGGTAATAGATTGTTCGAGTACTGGCGAGACGCCTGGACGAAAAGAGATTTCTCGGCCAGTCTCAGACCAAGACGAGATGACCTTATCAGAGTAGTCGCCATGAGCACTACTTAAATTACAATGTGCTGATTGTAGAGCTGGCGTATGTCACGGACGTACGGATTGTTCCATTGCGTGGATAAGCAATGCGCTTCCACCGTCGCCAATAGTTAGGCAGTCCTAGCCCACCACCGCATTTCAAGCACCAACTACAAGATCGATTCAAACTGACCTTCAATCAGCCGCCAATATGCTTACAATTGATTTGTGACAATTACATATTTTTGCACCATAGGTATTAAGTACATTCTGCGAGCAAGTGACTTCTACTCCAGCAACTTAAAAGTCGAAAATAGTTATAACTTATAAATAAATGATATACTATTGTGCAGCATTTACACAGATCCAATATATACAGAAATATTTCGCTGTAGATGCGCCAAAACCTTGTACCATAACTCCTTAATGCTGTTTTATTTTTATTGCTTCAACTTTTCATGAGCCATGTGATCAAAAGTACAATCCCGCTCCGTCTTTTCTCTTTCCCAGTCTAGGACAAACCTCACTGTACCTTTGTCCCCGATTGTATAGTCTCGTAAATGCAGAGACGCCTCTCCTCTAGCCCGAGTCTCCACGTACTCGCCCAGACGCTTGTTGACGTCGATTCTCATTGACATGAACTTTGCCGGATCACTGTACCGCGTATATAATGCCGTTTGAGGCAGCCAGTCTATGTACAGCTCCAGAATCTCTAATATCACATCTACATAGCAATATTAGTATCAGTCTCGACAGTGACGAACATAAATGATTAAAATCTCCTTACTTTCATAAGCGTTTGCCTCGACAACGAAATCTTCAGGCCGTATAGATGACGTGTCAACATCCAACAGGGCGCCGGCAATATATAGGCAACCCAGCGCAACAGCATGTGGCGTGTTCTTGAGTGGTACTAAGGTCTTGTAGGCATCAACGCTTATCTGCCATGCCGTCTCAGCAAGCGTGACAGGAACTGTATTGAATGGGTGTCAGACTGCTCGCGTTACCGAAGAAACACGTATGATCGAGGTAACACTTACATTTCAAGGATTTGGCAAATTTTATAATATATGGCTGAGGATGCTTCACGCGAAAGTCAAACGACATCGTCTCTAGCACCTGTCTCTCTAGGGATATGAGTTTACGGCGCTGATCTTCCAGTGCCTAAACCATCGCCATATCAGTATATTCACAAAAAAGGAATTTAATTCACGTAAGAGTACATACCTGAGAGTCTGGATTAATATCAGGACCATTGGGGTGCTTGATATAGTATGACGCGAGTAATATCTCCTTCAATTTTTTCAACGTGTCCTCCATTTTGGCAGCAACGAATAGACAGGCATGGGCGGTATCCTAACGCGAAAGAATCAGCATACAATTATCTCTTAGCATATACATGTTACCTTACCGAAGTCGAAGGGAATTCTTGCAGAGAGTTGAAAAGGTAAAATCTCTGGAATAGGATCATCGCGGTTCCCATAGTTCGTATCGGACTATCAATTTTCCAAAAATCAGCCATTTTCCAAAAGTGAAACAATACAGCACTTACAATCTCAGATAATTCCCGATCGATATTATCAATACAAACGCATGAAACTTTGATTGCTGTTCCCGAGCGCCATTTAAACTGCCTGATTGTCGTTCTAGTTCCTTGATCTGGTACGATGTCAAATAGGGCCGCGAGACTTGGATTATCGAAGGCAGAGGCTCCACCGGAGTGGCAGAGAGAGGCGGCGAGGTGGCTCTCGGGTTTGCTGGTGTGCTAAGGGACATTCTTGTGAATGCATGCAGCGCTGAGTGGACGCGCCGGGCATGCAAATTATTGTTGGTCCTTTGACGAATTTTTGACGATGCGCACCATGGAAGTGAAGATCGAGACTTCACATCAAGGTTCCCACGCTCCCGCTTATCGCTCGTCACAATTTTGCATTCCCGGATCTTCACCCTACCAATTCCCATTCTCTGGTCGACGTCTAAGACTCAATGTATATGAGGAGCCGACTTCCTTCCCTAGTCGTTTGCGTCTTATCGCTGGCCCTCTGCGCTCTCGCTGGTCAGCGGCCAGTTGTGATGTGGCACGGTCTCGGGGACGATTACGACTCTGACGGCATGCGACGAATCGCCAGTCTCATCAAAGACGTGTACCCAGATATATTCGTTCACAGCGTGTATCTGAATATTGATCCCTCGAAGGATAGCCACGAGTCCCTGTTCGGGAAGGTGAATGATCAGGTATGTGGAATGTTAAGTCTCAGTGGACCTTGTCACATCATCCGCAACCGAATATTGAACTTTTGGTTGATTTTAGATTGCACTGGTTTGCGATGAATTGGCATCCATTCCTGAGCTAGCAGACGGATTTGATGGACTCGGATTCTCGCAGGGCGGATTGTTCCTACGAGGATACGTCGAGCGCTGTAACCTGCCCAAGGCTCATAAGCTTATTACCTTCGGATCGCCTCAAAATGGTACTTAGAAGATAAGAGCGAGTAGATTCTAGGCGCCATTGCTAATTGTCTCTTGTAGGTGTTGCTGACTTCCCACCATGCAAGGCACGAGACTTCGTTTGTCGGAGGCGAAATGCCCTCATGAAATCGCAGGCCTGGTCGACCTATGCACAGGACACGCTTACAGTCGCCCAATACTACAGAGTGAGTAGTGTCCTCTATTGTACATCGATATTAGCAGATATCTGGCTAACATGTTGTAGAACCCGGATGATCTTGAGCGATACCTGGAACACTCGGCTTTCCTCGCTGATATCAATAATGAAAGAGGGGAGAAGAATTCCACGTATAAGGAGAATTTGAGTTCATTGGAGGAATTTGTATTGTTTTTGTTCACTGAGGATGAGACAGTTGTTCCGAAGGAGAGTGCGGTAAGTTCAGTTTAAAGCCATTTGAAAAACTAAATTCTATGCTAACGAAGCATCTGCAGTGGCTAGCCGAGGTGGACAGAAAGACCGGCGAGATTACACCCCTCGAAAAGAGACCCTTATACATAGAGGACTGGCTTGGGCTCAGGATACTGGGCGAGTCAAACAGATTACATTTCCACATACTTGAGGGCCGCCACATGCTGATAACCAATGAGACGATAATCGAGGTGGCAGAGAAGTATCTCGGGACTCATAATTCTGAAATGCCGGAAGATGAGACTGAATCCGACAACGCTTTGCTGAATGTGGATAGTGTTGTTGATTATTTGACGAACTCATTCCTCGGTGGACGGTTACAGAACATTTTTTATACTATTACTGGTCACGTGTACATGTGAGGAGGATATTCTCCATTGGGCGCGCATGCATTGATAAGAATATGATGGGTATTATTTGGGATTTGGTTCTTTTCTTTTTAGATAATATTTGGTTTTTGATTCATTTATATCATTTGGTGGTTGGTGGGGTGGAGTGGAGTGGAATTCCCGGTGGTTTGGTTGCATCTGGTCATAGAAGAGGAGTAATCAAGAACGGAATGAGAAAAATGGGGATATCAATTGTGTAGAATTTGCATCATTATTGAAACAGATTCGAAAACAGGTATTGAAAGCTGCCATCTTCTCGTTAATAGGGACTCTAAATAATAGACCAACACAAAGGGAGGGGAGAATGGGGTGAGTTAGACGCGTAGGTTTAGCTGCAAAATACTCGTAAAAAAGCAAAAAGTCAAAACCAGCCCCTGGAATTATTGGAGCGCGAACGACTTGCCCCCTGACAGCTCTATGCATTTCTCCTGTCCCCTTCCAGTATCTAAATCTACTTCTACCTGAAGAGTGCGCATTCTTCATGCATCGTGAAATACGGCACAACATAAGGTCGTGGAAACGGGCTGGATGCGCGTTCGAAATTGGCAAGCTTGGTGAAATTTGGAGCGGCGAACCATGGCGTTAGTCCCGACGGCTTTAGCGAATCCGCACCGGCGATATCTGGTATGTCATTCTATCTTGAATTAGACGCCATTTCAGACGAACTGGATTCGTTTCTATTTTGTCTTGTAGATATGTCGTTCATATTGTAAAATTGGTTTGCATTAGACCAAATAGGGAATGTCTTGTGCCTCGCAGCGCTTTGAGCCCAACGCAGGTCCACCGAGCCGGGTAAGTTCTCCTGAGTACCTCACTTTGTCACTGTAAAGCCAGGTACCCTCCCTCGATCAGGACGGGACCAGCCAACCAACCCGCCCCCCTGTTTCCATGGCCCACACACACCTTCCCAACCGTTTCTCTTCCTCCGCCGCCGCATTCCGCTTAATCAACCGTCTCTATTTTCGGCTTTGTTTCTGCTTTACCGGGTCTTTGCGATCGTGAGAACCCATCTTATCTAGTTGCTGGCCTGTCTTTGCGTTTATTCGACGTCAATACAGCGATCTTCCGCGGGCATTATCTCTGTAAGTTCCATTGCGTCAGTTCAATTTTTCAGGAGGCGACGGACCTATGTGCGCAAGCGTATCGCTCTCGCACTAATTCTGGCCCCTAGACAGCTGCAATATTCCAGTACGTCCCGTGATAGCGACAAGTACTTGGCTTGGTATCTGATATTAGGAAATATTGCTATTTATGGGGTGATAATTGTGCATTGTTTGCTGGCTATGGGACTTGCTTTGGGGCGCATTTATTCTTGCTTTTTGGACTATCAACACCGCCATTCTTGTTAAGCCCGCTAACTTTTATAGAGAACGCAAACAAACAAGCAATACGGCTATTACTCTTTGATAGAACATAGTTTGTGCCAGTCTCCGATATGGCCGAATTCGACGCGGCAATCGCTCTACTCGGGCTTGTTGATCCAAAGGATGAAAAGAGCGACTCGGATAGCGGGAGCGACCAGGTATGATTGATGTGGACTACGTCACCTAATCTCACTATGAATGGGCACTTGAAATCATCTTTGGCTAACGTGAACTAGAAGGAAAAATCCCCACAGACTGGACGATATAACACACGTCAGCATGATGGGAAGCACTCGAAAAGAGGGAGCACGCTGAAGAAGAAAAAGAAGGAGGAGGAGGAGGAGAAGGAGGAGGAGAAGGAGGAGGACGGGGAGGAAGGAGATGTAGGATCAACACGGTCATCTCACAGAAAGCGAAGTGCAGGTCAGCAGGATGGGCGTCGGCACGATGATGAGGAACATTCACAGTCGGAAAGGGGCAGATCGAGTGACCCCCCAAGAAATAGTTCGCCGGATGTTGAGAGAGAATACCACAAAGACGATGGCTCGAGAAGACAACCGGAGGCCCATGATCAATTGCGACATCACGATCAAATACGCAAGCAACATTCACCTCAGGGGGAACATCAACATCATTATCGGCACCCTCACCCAAATCAACATCAGCCGTACCCACCTCAGCAATCGTATCCGCCACAACAGCAATACCCTCCGCAGCAACACGCTAATCCACAGCATCCTTCCGGTCCTCAATCGCCGCAACTACAGTATCAACAGCAGCCACCGCCTCGACACCAACAATATCAATACCCTCCGCAACCGCAGGGACAACCACCTCCTTATCCTAATCAGCCACCGCAGCAACATGGCCCACCTCCTCCAGGTGGTTACAACGGCGTCGCACCACCATCATCTGAGACACGGCTACCTCCCATCTCACATTTGTCGCAGTCCTCTCACCAGCAACATCCACCACAACATGGATCGCACAACCACGGACCGCCCCCAAACCCACATACACAATACCAGCAGTCCCACCAGCAGTACAATCCAACTCCGAGGCACTACTCTCAACAAGCTCCACCTTCAACCACCCCGCCTACTGATGGACAGATGATGCGCCACAATATGCCGCCGAGGAACCAGTCCACCTCATACTATAACTTCCGAGACCCTAACGAGCAATACAGCGCAGCTGGCGCGCCTACCCCACCTCCACCAAATGGGTATCAGCAATATCCTGCTGCAATTGACCCAGCTCTTGGTGGACCCACTGTGCCACGGCAACAGCCGCCACCGCCACCGGTTACTTATGTCAAGGATAGACGTATGTTGAATTCGATCATATGCTTCATACTACCTTTTTCGCGGGATGTGCGATTGTAACAAATAGCAGAATACCAACACCCAATTCAACCAAACCGTTCGCCTCCTCGACCAGTAAGCACGAACCTAGCCCACCCGGAGAACAATTCTAGTGCAAATTCAAGCGGCAGCGGCCAAGGCGGAGCAGCAAATACCGACGAAAAACGGTTCGAGTGCATGGAATGCAATAGGAAGTTCCGACGGCGCGAGCACCTGAAGCGGCATATTAGTACGCTGCATCAACGGGATAAGCGTAGGTTCTTTCTTTTCGTACTATTTGTGAGCACAAAAGTATTAACATCTTAACATAGCTTTTGCGTGCGAGTTCTGTAATAGACGGTTTTCGAGAGGAGATAACTTGTTACAACATTCGCGTATGCGACATCGGTAGGTTTGATATCTGTAAATTTGTGAGGATGACTTCTGACGGTATATAGGTTGCGTTGATCGTCGAAGAGTCGAACCTTTCTTTTTGTATCATACGCTCACTTGATTCAAGCCGGAACTCGTATCTACGCATATTCATAGTAGACATTTCCAGTGTGTAAAAATTGCTATCGCTTTTCTTATTGTCCTGTCTATATTTTGGATGAATATTAGTTGATTACGTGTATAGCTAGTCGTTTGTGCCGAGTTTTGTAGTTCATATGTATGCTTATAATATTTGGCCTTCCTTTTATCTTGGTTGTTGTCACATACATAGAGAGTACCGATTCGATGTTGGTCCTGGCCACTTGTAAATACCGGAGACATCTGTGAAGGCTGATACTAGTGATGTACGTTCAGGGATGAAATTGACGTGGGGCGACACGAGGTCGCCACGCCGTCATTAAAGTTTTGGCTCTCGCGTGCTTAAGTGTCTTAGCACTATAAGGCAATACGGGTAAAGATTGATTGGCAGCAAAAGAAGCAGTTTCAAGGAAAATGAAGCATATCATACTTCGAACTGATAATGCTCGCCGTAAATTATTTTAAGCGGCTATTCATTCTCTGTGTACAAGAAATGACCCTCAAGAAAAGATCAGCGCTAAGAAAATAAACATATTTCCTGAAACCTTATATCCGGCCAAGCGTGTCGAGAACGCAGGCTGCACCCTATTCACAATCCGCTTCCGCCTACGTTTCGCAGAAGCTAGACATCCAGACCTACAACGTTCCTTCGGTCTGTCCTTCCTATACTTCACTTGACCTTCGAACTGTACCGTGTGATCCACGCCTCTCTACTGTCCTTTAGGTGGGCTGGTTTAAGCTACTGCACTATTCCGACAGTTTCTGTCGCCTTTTAGCTCGTACGGTTAGCGAGAACAGGACCCGCTGTGCGCTAGTCCCGATCATCAAGACTAGCTACAGATTGAGTTATACACCTCGACCCTACGCAGAGCAGGTCTTAATGGTGGAACTACTGTGATAAGAGATTCTCCACATCTTGCGTCCTATTGCGCTTGGTTTTAGCGTCGTTTAGGCAATTCATCAGAGTGTGGAGAGGCAGTAGTATAGAAACTTAGGACGCCGTATAGGGTTTGTGATTGTCGTGAAGGTCCGTGGGGTTCGACGAGGTGCATACTATGATTTAGCAGACGGATATCCGTTGCGTGGAAGTTAATAGCTTACGAATCGTTTAGCAGGTTTTTAATTGCTAGGATCCGGTGCTACTGATAGGACACACTTGATACTGTTGAGCACAGGTCAGTGAAGTATCATAAAATTGTGCAAATGTAATAGCGTACTGACTGATAGTGCTGCAGACTCTATTAATGGGCGATGACATGTGGCGTAATCCGACTACGACAGCGTCGCATACTCGCACACAATGTACGCCATATACGCTCCCTGCAGGCGTGCTCGTCATGCCGACGGCCACACAGACGATCTCGCATACAGCAGTTTTCTCGCCCATCTGTACATCGACCGACTCATCAATAGATTCTTCGTCAGACGTTGCTCCCGGAAGTCTCAAGAACCCCTTCTACTCCTCCGCCATTCCGATTGCATACACCATCTCGGGCACGACCGTACTGGCCTGGGTCCTTCTTCTCCTTCTCTTCATAACTCCACAAAAACGGCCATATCTCCAAAAAATTGCGACACTCACGGTCGCTGTCTCATTCACGATTGCGTTATCCGAATGCACCAAAATTCTCAAGCAGCAGTACGAACTCGAATACGACGATGCGAACGAACTCCGTGCCTACGTGGAGGACGGCCTCACCCTCAAGATCTTCCGCGTCATATCCGACGTCTTCCTCTGGCTCGCGCAAGTCCAGACCCTCATCCGACTCTTTCCACGCCACCGCGAAAAGAAAATTATCAAGTGGCTTGGCCTCGTCCTCATCGTCATCGACACCGTGTTTTGGTCACTCAAGTCCTTCCTCCCGACCCGTGACGACGACAAATCGTTCCGCGATGCGATACCGGCGCTTGCGTATCTCTTTCAAATCATTCTGTCGCTACTGTACTCTGCATACGTTGTGTACTACTCGATATCTAAGAGAGTGTTTGCGTATCACGCGCGGAATCTGCTGCTCGCGATACTGTCGCTGCTGGCAGTGCTCACACCGATTATCTTCTTTCTGCTTGATATATCGCGCCAATGGATTTCAGGTTGGGGAGATTTCGTCCGGTGGGTTGGCGCCGCCGCGGCGAGTGTCGTGGTGTGGGAGTGGGTCGAGAGGATCGAGTACCTGGAGAGCAAGATGCAAGAGTCAGGAGTGCTTGGCCGACAGGTATTTGAAGAGGAAATGTTAGAGACCGGTACAAGTCGAGGCGCCCGCGCGTCGCGAGATTTTGCAGGTCGTTCGAGGCAAAGACGACGCCGCGATGGAGATGGTGAGTCGCGACATTCGAATGGCCGGCGGCCCGATGACGATGATCGTGACGATGGTGCCGACTATGGCGACACAGGGGCTGAGGGACGTAGACGTGCTCGTAGAAGCTTCGTGTCCAGTCTAGGAATGGGAGGGCGCAGCAGCACCATGTCTACAGATATCGAGAGTCATCGGAATAGTAGCCGCCGTCAAGAAGAAATGGAAGGTGAAGATGAAGCTCACGACAGATCGGAGGCTGATGCATCTGACATAAACTCACGAACCGATACAGGACGGAACAAAGAAGACTCTGGGCAGCGAATCACCGATAGATCATTTCGCCGGAAGCAAAAGAGACAGCAGAACGGGTACGACAACGAGGAAGCCGGAAATGCTACTACCAGCAACAAAAACCGGGGCCTAACAGGAGGCTTTTTCAGTCTAATCGACAGCGGTCGTGCGCTTTTCTTTGGTCGACCCCTCTCCCGTGCGACAACAGGAACCAGCTCTACGAGTTATCGCGTTAACGCATCGAGCATTAATGAGGACGCAAGCCGCAGCAATGGAGAGGAAGTGCGCGTTCGACATTTCTACCCACTGAAACGCGGACTCTCTCGGTCGACCCATTCGTCATCACCCGCTTCGTGTGTAAATTCTAGTGAACAGCCGCAGCAGCGACCTACGTCAGCATTCTCAAGGAGTGGGCCCACACCATCGCACTCACCCGTGTCGATATATGGGACTAGCGGGACACACCACACGCTACGTGCCAATCAAGCACCAGCTATCCCAATACCGTCACCAGCACTGGCTTCTACTTCTGGTCTACCACGTGAATCGCCGGTTCCCAGCGTCTCCTTCAGCGATACTATCAGGCGTACACCGTCAAGCGCACCTGTCCTCCCAAACTCATCACGTCCAAGCCCGCTCTCTAGCGTCTCCGAAGACCGTCCGTCCCGCTTTCCCGCCGATTCCGAGCTGCCCGAACCCCATCGAGACACCCGGTCGAAAGGCGCCACCTCATCAGACTACGACTCTTCGTCAGACGACGGATCTGAATATGTCGTCTACGGTGATGGCGCAAACTCTGAGATGGTTCTTCGGAATAGTAGGTCGGCGCATGTTTCTATCCAAAACAACGGCATTTCGTCAGATGATCTGCCACCAGCGTTTGAACAAATTCCAGGATTCAATGAGGGAGATTATTGGGATGAGAAGGACCCGCGGTATCATCTTACGTATGCGGCGATAGAGCAGCAGCAGCAGCATCCAGCAGCAAGTGCTCCGCCGCAACAATCTGTGCAACAGGCGACACGGCGCATAAGACATAGAGTGCGCCATTCTCATCAGCCGCATGGCTCGCGCCGGCAACGCGCGGTACTTGAACCTGTCAACCCGCGGTCGGGCAGGAGGTTCGTTGAGCGGTTAGCCGGTGTGCGGGATTGGGTTATAACTGTAAACGACGATGACGGTGATGACGACGATGACGACGATGACGATGATGATGCTCGTAGCAATCATCAAGATGTGGACAGAAATGACGCAGGACTGGGAAGACATGATCGGTATTAGTAGATGGTAGCTCAGTTATAATCAATGGTTTTCTTATCATGTTTTGGACTCGGTGTTAAAGTGAGAATACTCTTGGTGATTTATGTATTTATAGTGTTTTGGTTTTAGGTTTACTATTTGGAGATAATTATTGGGGTCGGTAATATGTTGTGGATTTAGTCTGAAGAGTTTTCCGTTGCGTGATAGTTAACGTATTTCAAACTAATTGGTTTAAAGCTGGACAGAGTCTACCTCATAAGAAATGATTATGTGAGGATGTCTACACGATACAGTATACTTTCTTATCAAATGGAACTCCAAATCACCAGACTTTTAATCCGTATTTAATGCAGTTAACATATTCTCCCATATATCGCACACAAATCTCCTATCTTGCCGCCGCCAGATCGCCACCAATCAAACTCTTCATCCTCGCGAATGGCTCCGCAATGTATTTATTCCATGGCGTCAAGTCTATCGCGAGAATCTGCTGCACGTCCGTGTTGGTCGCCGCGAGCGCCGCCTGTATATTCTGCGTTGTGCGCACGATACGTCGCTGCACATCACCGAGCCGCTCAATTTCTTGCTTGATCGCCGTTTCTTTGAGCTTCTGCGTGAGAATTTCAGTAAACCGCTTTGCGAGGACATCAAGTTCTGCGGTACGTTAGCACAAAATCCCAATTTCAAACAGCAACCAAAAAATTTATAGAGAAATAGGGGGGCCATACTCTTCGCAACAACACCAACATCCGTCTCCGCAATCTTCCCAATCATGACGCAGCTTATAACCTTCACATCATGATCATCATCCAAACCGGCAATCGCCCTCTCACACATCGTATCGAGCTGCAACTCACGCTTATAGCCCGGGAATGAAACCAAAATCGTATAGACAGCCTCGTACGCGGCCTTCCGCGCATCGAGCCCATCATCGACCTTGTGCTTGAACGGGCCCATTTGCAGTTCGCGAACGAGTTCCTTCCGCGTGAAAGTATCTGCGAAGAGGAGCGATAGGAGGCGTTGGAGGTGGTCGGAGAGGAGCTGGGGTTTGTTGTGCGCAACGGAGGCTATGGCCGTGAGTGCCAGGCGCTTATTTTCGATATCAGAGTCCTCGAGAAGGGCGAAGAAGTCGACAACGATGGGACGGAAGAGCTCGGAGTAGCTTTCCTCAGTCGTAGTGCTGTCGGTGTTGCTGAAAATGAAGCGAACAGCTGAAATAATTATACTGCGGGTGCCTGCTTGGCTGGAGTGCAGGCGCATTTGCAAGTCGGGAAGGAATTTGACGGGGTCAAGGGCGGTGAGGCGACCGATACATTCGGTGGCGATTGCCTTCTTCGCACCGTCATCCTCATCACCGACCGACGCGAACTCCAATTCGAATAATCGATTCCACAACTCCTCCGTGTATGGCGCTAATTCCGACGCCGTGCCCTTCGCGGCGTTACACACAATCACTTCCTTCAGCGCCACAATCAACAAATACGCATTCTGCGATGCCTCGCCTGGCACCAACTGCATTATAATAGTCGGCACAAACTTATCAACGTTCCCCGCTGCGATCGCACCGAGCGTTTGTGCGGCCGTCACGCGCACCTGCTCAGACGGGTCGCTGAACTTTTCAAAAATGAAATCGGTAGAATACAGGTCGGGGTGGAGGACGGTCGACTGCTTCGCAAATTCGCCGAGCACGGCGAGCGCACCGCGACAGGACGAGCCCTGTGCGGCCGCCTGGGCCATGATAAGCGGGATCCTTTCCGCCTCGTCGCCACCGTTGACAATGACTACTGCGAGGGCGCGGGGGCCGATTGCGGTGCTGAGGATGTCGGGAGTGGAAAGGGCGTCGAAGAGCGTAGGCGCTTGGCCTGCCTTTGAAAGAGCAGCGAGGAGGTTGAGCAGCGGGTCCGCTGTCGAAGACGACGTGGTGGACGGAACGAGCGCGACGATGCTGTCGATGACGTCGCCTTCGGGCGCGCCGAGGACGACCACGAGATTAGTGAGGATCCCGAGTGCGGACGGGAGAAGCTGGAGATCTTCCTCAGTGATGATACTGCTGAGGACGGCGACGAGATCGGTTGCAGTCCGCGGATCGATATGCATAGCAAATTTGTCCGTGACGGATTTGAGTGCGGTGAGCGCCGAGGCGCGAAGGCCACGGTTGGACTTCCGAAGTAAACTCGAGAGCTCGTTAACGACGCCGACAACCCAGGATTGCGAAAACGCAGCGGAATTAGTCGTAGGGGCGGAAGCGATGGCATCAATGCAGCGAATACTCACTGGTCTGGTGGTCTCGTTCTTCAACCGCTCTAGCAGCAAGTCCACGTCAGAAGTGAAATCATCCTCCGTCAGGGTATCCTTCGCGCGAATGATGAGCTGGCCCAGAGCCATGATGGCCTTCTCTCGGACCTCCAAGTCTGTCTCCGACGCAAACACCTTTGCGATAATGGCGCGGTGGATCTGGGCGATATACTTAGTCGTGTCAAGGCTCGATTCCGACGTGATGAGAGTAATCAAGTCGTATGCGACCGCAAAAGCCTCGCTTGATATCTTATAGAACTTGTCGTCGGACCCAGCTATAATAACGGAGTTGAGGACGGGGATATACTCCGCAAGTTGGTCGAGGCTGTGATGTGCAATAAGTGTGCTCACGAACTTTATAATCAGAGTTCTCAGCGTTCCCGTGCTAAAAGCCGGCTCGATCGTGGGGACAAACAGGGAAAGTTCATCCGGAAGACTGGAGATGGCAGCTACAAGTTCTGTCGCGACTGTCAAACTCGCTTGTTTTGTCGGGACGCCGGGAGATTTCTGGACGTTGAACGCCAGAAGCTTGAAAACGCGCCCGGAGAGATCCGGGAGGAGCGCCCGCGGATCGGTCTCGAGGATCATGCTATCGTCCGACATGCGCCTCTTCCCTTTGCGACGCCCAGGACCATTTGCTGACCCAGTGCTTGCGGATGCAGTCTGCCGGACCAATACCGCAAACGTATTCAAAACCTCCACACGCACACTCTCCTCGCGCTCCCTGAACCGCGCCACCAGCATTGGCGCAACGGACGAATAAAATGTCGCAAGCAGATCGGCTCGCGTATCAATCAGCGTGGCCAGCAATTTCGCCGCACAACGCCGCAGTTTCCAGCTCACGTCGTCGTCATCCGAAAACGCGTCGTCATCATCATCAAATTCGTCATCGAAATTGTTCTCTTCGTCATCTCCTTCGTCGGCGTCGAGGTCAGCGTCTTCCATCTCCTCCTCGTCCTCGTCCACTGCGGCGTAGTTGGGATCGTACTTCACGAACCGCAACCCCACGGCGATGACATCACCGGTGAAAGCACCCATCTCGATAGGACAAAGTCCCGCGAATGTATCCAGCGTCGTGAGTGCCGATTCTCTGACCTCGTCGTCCTCGACATCCAGCGCCTTGAGAACGTTGGGCGCGAGCTGCAGGAGGTACGGCCCGAGTCTGGGAGGATCGGACTTGCAGAGCGTGCCGCATACTGAGACAAGAATGCGAAGCCTGTCAGCAGAAACGCCACTCTGAAAGGAGTTCAGCAGGTAGGTGATCATGTTGTCCCAAAGCTTGGGCGTCAGGTGGAGGGATAGGGCGCCCAAAGCGCCAACTGCACGCTTGCGGACGAGGCCCTTGCCGGTTTCGAGGACACCGATAAGGGAGTGCTGTGTTTCTTCGACTTGCTCGAGGGAGAGAGATGAACCGAAGCGATTGACGAGGTCGACGAGGACATCGACGCTGTCTGTGGAATTGCGGAGGTTGGGGAGCAGAGTGTGCAGGAGGCGGTTGACGAAGATTTTGCCGGTTGTGTTGGTGACAGGGATATTTGTGATGATGGTACGCAGGGCAGTACTTACGAGGGAGACGTCTTCGGCGGTGGAGGAGGACAGGCGGTTGAGGATGTTGGTGACCTGAGCATCACTGATTCGTGCAACCAGAGGAGCGAGACTGCAACCAACTTTGTCAATAATTTACTCAATAAGATTCTTTCAAGATCCCAATAGTGTAGCAGCCTACCACTTGACAGCCAGATTCTGAACCTCTGCATTGTTGTCGGACAAACTTTTGAGAACACCATCGACAATCTTGGAGATGGTAGACGAGTCGTTAGAAAGCGTCACGGTCTTGTTAGAGAGTATGGAGTGCAGATCCGACAGTGACATAAACCGGAAGTCCGAATCCTGGGACGACAGCTTTTCCAGCAGAGGCTGAATCGCATAGGACGTGTTGGTGTTGTACGACGACATCACTATTAGATTCGACTATCAGATGTCGACGAATAAAGTCGCCTGCGGTGCGAGCCACCGGCCTGAATAGCAAAAACCACGAAAGTGACTTGAGGTGTTCAACTCAAATCCAACGCGTCAAATTGCGATTGGCTTCCAGATCAAGAAGGCAAATAACCAATGGATTCTACTGAATGCGATACTTCGCGATGCCTCACGCACGCGATATGGAATCATCAATGGATCATGAATACCCTTACCCATTCAGACACGTGGGCATAAACACGTTCTGCGCGTTTATGCCACAAGCAGCCAGTGCACTTTGAACCATTGCCACTGTAGTCGGGATGAACTAATTGCGCGGTTGAGACCGCAAGTGTTCGTTGAAGGTTCGAAAATGATATGGCATATTTACGAAGGCGACATGGCTTCGCTCGGAACTGTGCGAAACCAGACGCGGAGCGATCGCCAGATGCCAGATGCCAGACGTCAAGTGGCCCGCCACATGAGTGCTGTCAAAAGTTGGCTCGATGGAGATGCTCGAGTAGACCATGATCCGTCCACGAGATGAGTGTCAGTGACCGACAGGAAAGGGGGGACTTGGTCGCAAACATGGCTCTTCGTGTTCATAACTGGGGTAAGCCTCACGCGGCATGACTCACGACCGTATGGCGCTGGCCGTTTCCTGCTTGGCCGGTTGCTTTTGCACCGAGACTTTGCTCCCGCGGCCCTTGCAAGAATTTGCCAGTGCTAGCATGAGAACGCCGTCCAGCAGGCAGCTTGGCGACACAAATGGAGGTGGTATGTGTACGTCACTGATCAGGGAACGGACAGTCGACGAAGGGGGTTCGCCGCCCCCGCGCGCCGCACGGTCCCCCACTGGGCAGCAGGGAGGGGAGGGAGG